>BKCP01006804.1:46339-58247 GCA_008636005.1 Striga asiatica | reverse complement strand
AAAAAGATCGCACAGCAATAGCATTGCAAGCGGCGCATTTATCTTCGACGCCATATGTCGGAGCTGTAAAAATAGCGAGAACGATCATCAAAATTGGATATAATTTGAACCCCGCCATTTGAAGCCAAATCCTGGTCTGTTTGATCTCTGCATCTGGGGGGAGAAAATTCGCAGCGTTTAGTTTTTTATTGAGCAAACAGCATAATGCCACATCAGCAGAGGAGTGAGGTGCTTCTATCCAATCAGAAGATCACATTTGGCACTTTGTTGGTGTTTGAAAAGTTGGGCTTCCAGATCACATTAGGGTTTTTTAGGCGATTTTTTATCAGATCAAGATTGTGTTCGATTGCTTGCTGTTGAGGGTTGTGCCACTCTTGAAAAGTTATTAGAACCTCAAGATCGCGTTGTTCATATTCTCCCCGTGATTGTAAATTCTCACATGTATAAACCAAATTATTCCATAATTGTTATTCTTGACGAATGAAATGATGTCTTTATCTGAGTTTAAGCTTTATTGGAGAACTACATTTTTCTGTTAAATTGCACTGTCTTAACTAAGGACTCTAGATGGCTATCTTATGGAGAACTACATTTTTCTTCTTTTATTTCTTTGTGTAAATCTTGTATAATCTTAAAAAGAAAAAGACGAAAAAATGACGTGTAGATATGGATATGATAGTTCTTGACCAGCGGTCATGGCTCATGAGAAGATGGAAATTTTATTTGTTACAACACCAAATTTGAAGCATGCTACCTTCTTAAGAGTGGCTATTTCTCTGTCATCATTTGAAAGCATTTCTTGTTTCTACTTTACCTTCTTAAAGATGTAATGTGAGTATGTGATGTTTCAACTTTCAAGGATGGAGTTGGTTCGTGCTTATGTCTGAAAGTTAATCTATAGTATGTTTAGTACCAAGCTTTGGATAAATTATCTTAGTAAGATGTAACTGAAAGAATCTTTACAAAATTTCCTTTTTATGATGTAAGTGAAGAAAAATGATCTCTACAAATATGGATGATGTATACCTTTTGTTTATTCATATAGAGTGCTAACTTGTGGTGTTTGGCTTCTAAAGTGATGTAGAACATGATACGAAAACAGGGAAGATCGAGATACTCTCTTGTGAAATAGAACCAGATAACATAAACTTCAATAATCGTCGTTCTGAAGTCTTACACCAGATAATAAATAGAAAAGAGAGTCCACACTTGCCAAATAACTGCAAGGACATTATTTACTTACCTACTCTATAATAAGAAATAAGGAAACTGAATAATAAAATGAAAGAGAAAATAGAAATAAATAAAGAGCTAAATCCGGAGTCGATCAAATTTATCCAAATATGCCAAGGCAACCTCGTCTCCATCATCCTCTCCCTGTTGAGAAGGATTCGGCCGCGAATCCGAACCAACCTCGTCTCCGTCGGAATTGTCACCCGCGAACGGCACCAAATGTTTGACGTTAAAAACGTCCGAAGTGCGAATATGGGAGGGTAGGCGAAGGCGATAGGCATTCGGATTAATCTTCTCTACTATCTCCACCGGACCAATCTTCCGAGCCGACAATTTGTTGAACCCATGTGCCGTAAAGCGATCCTTGGTGAGAACCGCCCAAACATAGTCACCAACCTCAAACTCGACGTGTCGGCACCGCACGTCCGCCCGTTGCTTGTAGACCGCGGTCGTAGCCTCCAAACGAGCTCAGACGGTGTCATGCGTGGACCGCAAATCCGCCACAAAATCGACAGCCCGACGATCGTCGGTCGCCGCCGGAAGCGCCACGAGGTCGGACGGGCCTCTCGGTCGCACCACATAAACCGCCTCAAAAGGGGACAAACCGGTGGCCCGACTCACCGGCGAGTTATGTGCAAACTAGGCCTGGCTCAGCCGCTGGTCCCAACTACGAAGGTTTTCGCCGACTAAGCAACGAAGTAAATTGCTCAACGAGCGGTTCACCACCTCCGTCTGCCCGTCCGTCTGCGGGTGATACGCGCTACTGAAATTCAATTGAGTGTTCGCCATCCACCACAGACTATGCTAGAAGTGACTCAAAAATTGAGTATCACAATCCGAGACAATGGAGGACAGCAGCCCATGCAAACGGTAAATCTCACGGAAGAACAGTTGAGCTACATGAACCGCATCCGTTGTGCGCTTACACGGCACAACGTGCACCATTTTCGAAAACCGGTCGACGACCACAAAGATAGAGTCAAAGCCGCGTTGAGTCCGTGGTAACCCCAACACGAAATCTATACTAACCGCACACCAAGGTCGTAAAGGAATAGAAAGGGGCCGATATAGCCCAGCATTCGAAGCCACACCCTTCAAAACATGGCAAACCCGACACCGTTCCACATAACGGGCCACATCGCGACGAAGGGACGACCAATAATAACGCCGACTCACCAACTCCACCGAGCGGTCCCGGCCAACATGCCCGGCGCCGTGCAGTTGGGCCACAAGTTTGAGCCGCAGACTCTCGTCCAGAATACAGAGGTGGGTCCTCCGAAAAAGAAACCCGTCCGCGAGGACATAATCATCCACCAGCCCGTGCGCAAGACGACCCATGATTGGCCCAAAAAGGTCGTCCTCCGCATATTGCTCCCACACAGAATCAAAATCGAGAACTGACACTCGCATATCCGTCAACAATAGGGCCCGCCGACTCAAGGCGTCAGCGACTCTGTTCGACACCCCCGAACGGTGACGAAGCACAAATGTAAACTGCTGTAAGAAAGCAGTCCAAGAGGCATGGCGTGCAGATATATTATCCTGAGACGCAAAATGACGCAATGCCTCATGGTCCGTGTAAAGAATAAACTCCCGGTGAAATAGATAATGCCTCCAATGACGGACAACCCAGACCACAGCGTAAAACTCCACGTCATGTGTACTGTATCGGGACCGCGGCCCCAAAAGTTTTTCACTAAAAAATGAGACAGGCCGACCGTCCTGGCTAAGGACAGCGCCAATTGTTAGATATGCTGTAAAAGCTTGGCTTTCAGATATGAACAATTCAATTTTGATCTGGCAATCATGTTTCGTTCAAAGTACATATGCTTGCAGTTTATTTATTTATGCAATCATAGTTCTTGTCTTACATTGAGATAGTGTGGTTCGTGGTGTCTCGAACAAAAAGGTCACCTATCGGTTCTTTGTAAGACTAAACTATTTGTTCACAGTCTTGACAGGCAGTGAGACCCCTCTAGGAAAAAGGTTGTAGTGTATTCTTGATTCAGTTGATCCTTAACTGGAGAATTACACTAGTACTTATGTTAAGTATTGAACAGGACCGTGGAAGACTAAGATCATGAGACTCACAGATCATTGTTTTAATCTAGACCTTCAATTATTGATGCGTTCTCTAAAGCTGTAAGATAGTATAAAATGGGCGTGTATATTCATTACTTGTTTATTTGATTTACCAAGGGTGATTCCTATTCCGTTAGGATGATGTATTCGGTACTTTAGTAAATGAGGATGTTTATATGACGTGCTATTATAAATTATTTACGGTCACTATGTTCCAGTGCGCTGGATTGATGACGTCCCCAAAAAGAACTCAGGAAGGAATATTATGTCAAGCCCTGCAGGTGGATGTGTATCCGATATAATGATTAAAGATATGAGTGGTACTAATTTCGAAAATGAATAAGAAGTTGATTATTTATTTTGTCAGTAATTTAATTAATCAACGGACGTTATATCTGAAACATAGGGAGGTAAATCGATCAATAAGATTAATAAATATTAATCAAGTGGAAGTTTGATTTAATTGATTAAATTGGAGCCAAATGGGGAGAGCAATAATAATATTCTAGTGGGATATATTATTATTTAATTCTAATTAGGGTTTTAGGAATTAATTTTATTCCATATTTAATATTCCAAGAATAGGGGAATATTCATTCTAGAATATTACCTAGGCTTAGGACTTGAGAGTCTTCTAGAAGGTGATGTTAGGAGGAAGAAATCATGACCTAGGTTGGATTAGTATATGGAGTAGAATTAGGATTCCTTGGCCTAATAGGATAAACCCATATTTGGCATCTCCTTAAGGTCCCTAATAGAACCTATAAATACACTATGTCCCAACCTCTTGTGCAAGACTTGATGCATATCGATTTTTCCTTATTCCTAAGAGAGAAAGATTGTCTTGATTAAGTGTTTGGGAGATTCAATTAATCGCACCACCAAGATTAATTGAAGTATGTGTTTAGGTAATCCATTAGAAAATTTTAAGGTGATATTTATCAAACCTTAAAGATCCAAATGCTCCGGCCAACCACCACCGCCGACCACTGCCGTCATCCGCCACCGGTAACCGTCGGAACTCGGCCCCACGCACCCGCACGCGCCCAGCCGTGCGCGACCTCGCAGGCAGACGCGCATACCCCGTGTTCTTCGCGCCTCGCCGTGCAGCGTCCCACGTTCCTCGCGTTCCTAGGAGACGACCTCGCTCTGCTCGAGACGCGCTGGCCTAGTCCGGGCACAAGTAGGCGACGTGCCCCACACGCCCGCGTCGACTGACGCCTCTGATGAAGATGCGATCATTGACCCATCTGAACCCGAGGACGAGGCCTACGATGACCAAGAGGAATGGTGCGCAAGCCGGAGGGACAAGCCGCGAGGCTGTGAGAAGAAGGCACGTACGCGCATAAAATGGTGCGCGCATGACGGGCGCACGGTACGCACATCAGCAATATGCATAGGCCCGATGATGAGGCGCACGGGGCAGCGGCGAGCGAAGGAGGACCACGCGACGGGAAGTTCGCGCGAGAGAGCACGAAGGGTGACACACGAGCACGCGAGTAGCGTGGCGGTAGAACAGGGAGGTGCGCGCGGGGAGGATGTTGGGTGGACAGCACGCACTGCGACCAGCCAAGGACGAGCGATCAGGCGTGTGGGGGCCAACGTGCGGACTACGCGCGAGAAGGGAGCACACGCGCGATTGGACGATGTACGAGTGCGCGGGATAGCGCGGGACGCGATAGGCGGGTACGCGCAGGGCGCGACAGGGGAGCACGCGCGAGAGGCGACGGACAGGCGAGTGAGTTGCGATGCGAATGACGCGTAGGACGCGTGGGGTGCGCATGGGACCGATGCCGAGGAGTACAAGGCTTAGCGACGGGCGGCTAGGGTTTAGACCGGCGTGCGACGCAAGCAAGAGTGGGGGATCCGATTTTATTAGCATAATTAGGACTCTAGTTTGGTTAGGAGATCTTGAATAAAGGCATGTGCCTACTTAGTTAGTTAATTAATTGGTAATTCTTAGATATTAGGATATTTAGTTTCCTTAGGAGTCTATTCTCTTTCATAATTTAGAATTCTAGTTGGAGTAGGATTAGATCTATTTAGCCTCTATAAATACTTGTCTCCTCTTGTTATTTTTCATATCCAAGTAATAAGAAAAATCGAACGTTTGTTCAAAATCCTCGTGTGTTAATTCGTGAGAGTTTACATACAAAACCATGATAGAAATAGAACCAACATCCGATTTTATTCACACCTATCGCGAAGTACGAAGGCGCGGCGCGCGTATTAGCAACCTATCGCTTCGAGACCAAGGCGTCGGCGCGGGTTTGACGGCAAATCGAGTTGAGCGGATACATGATCTCTCATCATTGGTGCTTTCATTGAGAGTGATTGATCGTGTATCAAGTTAAACTTTTCCTTCCTCTTTCAAAATTTTTCCTTCTTTCGAATTTTTCTTTTTTTTTTTCTTGAGTTTCTAAATTTAAAAAAAAAAATGACGAACTTGCATAAGGATAGAATCGTGCAATTGGAAAGCGGATTGAATTCCATGATTGAAGACGTGATAGTCCTTGAAAACCGACATGAGGGCCGTGCAAGATGCTCAACACGCCACATACAACAAAGTGGAAAAGCTCGAGCAATCACTATCCTGGTCAATTCAATCACTAGCCGCCGAATTTGCAAAGCTTCGACGGCGTGGTCGAAGGCCATCGAGAGAGCCTACACCCGGGTCATCTTCGGAGGAGTCCGTACCTTCAGAGGATGAAGACAACGCGTATGAGGAAGAGACGGACCGCCGATCTCAAGGGTCTAGGGATTCACGGCACCACAAGGAACGGAGGTTCGAAAACCAAAGATTGTCCTTTCAACGTTCAAGGGAGAGTATCCGGACGCATGGTTAAGTCGAGCTACTCAATATTTCGACCTCAACGAGACTCCAAAGGCTGAACGAGTTAACTACGCCGCATATTATCTTGATAGAGAGGCGAATACGTGGTGGCAATGGATGTCGCACACGAAAAAAGGCAAACGTTTGAAGTGGAGGGAGTTCGAAAAGGGGTTGATCAAGAGGTTTGGGTCATCCGAATATTATGATTTTGATGAGGCCTTGACACGAATTAGGCAAACGGGTTGCCTAAGGGACTACCAAAGAGAGTTCGAATGCTTAGCATGTCATGTATGCGATTGGCCGGAGCGAGCACTCATAGGCGCGTTCATTGGGGGCCTCAAGCCGGATCTTGCCGCTAAAGATAGGCTTGAGATGTCAAGAAGCTTACATGAAACCATAGAGGCTGCACGCATGCGCGACGATCACTTGGCCGCGGTGCGCAAGATGGGCCGATCGAGCACGCGCGATGGCAAAACACGGACGGAAGTACGTGCAGAGCCAACGCGCACGGAGTCCCGGACGTACCCAGAGCCCATGCCCTAGGCGGGGAGTTCGACGACGATTGGCCAGGAAAGAATGTCCAAAGAGGAGAGGCAGCGCCAGATAAGCAAGGGGCTATGTTTCCGCTGCAACGAAAAATTTACGCTGGGCCATCGGTGCAAACAACAATTGTATGCCATGGAAGGTGACGAGAAGGAACCCGAAGAGGTAGAAACGAGGCACTACGTCAAGGACCTTCCTCTTTCAAAATTTTTCCTTCTTTCGAATTTTTTTTTTTTTTTTTTTCTTGAGTTTCTAAATTTAAAAAAAAAAATGACGAACTTGCATAAGGATAGAATCGAGCAATTGGAGAGCGGATTGAATTCCATGATTGAAGACGTGATAGTCCTTGAAAACCGACATGAGGGTCGTGCAAGATGCTCAACACGCCACATACAACCAATTGGCAAAGCTCGAGCAATCACTATCGTGGTCAATTCAATCACTAGCCGCCGAATTTGCAAAGCTTCGACGGCGTGGTCGAAGGCCATCGAGAGAGCCTACACCCGGGTCATCTTTGGAGGAGTCCGTACCTTCAGAGGACGAAGACAACGCATATGAGCAAGAGACGGACCGCCGATCTCAAGGGTCTAGGGATTCACGGCACCACAAGGAACGGAGGTTCGAAAAACCAAAGATTGTCCTTTCAACGTTCAAGGGAGAGGATCCGGACGCATGGTTGAGTCAAGCTACTCAATATTTCGACCTCAACGAGACTCCAAAGGTGAACGAGTTAAGTACGCAGCATATTATCTTGATATAGAGGCGAATACGTGGTGGCAATGGATGTCGCACACGAAAAAGGCAAACGTTTGAAGTCGAGAAAGTTCGAAAAGGGGTTGATCAAGAGGTTTGGGTCATCCGATTATTATGATTTTGATGAGGCCTTGACACGAATTAGGCAAACGGGTAGCCTAAGGGACTACCAAAGAGAGTTCGAACGCTTAGTATGTCATGTATGCGATTGGCCAGAGCGAGCACTCATAGGTGCGTTCATTGGGGGCCTCAAGCCGGATCTTGCCGCTGAAGATAGGCTTGAGAAGTCAAGAAGCTTACATGAAACCATAGAGGTTGCACGCATGCGCGACGATCACTTGGCCGCGGTGCGCAAGATGGGCCGATCGAGCACGCGCGATGGCAAAACACGGACGGAAGTACGTGCAGAGCCAACGCGCACGGAGTCACGGACGTACCCAGAGCCCATGCCCGAGGCGGGGAGTTCGACGACGATTGGCCAGGAAAGGATGTCCGAAGAGGAGAGGCAGCGCCAGATAAGCAAGGGGCTATGTTTCCGCTGCAACGAAAAATTTACGCTGGGCCATCGGTGCAAACAACAATTGTATGCCATGGAAGGTGACGAGAAGGAACGCGAGGAGGTAGAAACGAGGCACTACGTCAAGGAGGACTTGGAAATTTCGGTCAATGAGATGTCGGGAGTGCACGGGTCGAGAACCATTAAGTTGCCCGCCTCGGTCCGAGGGCGATCTATCGAGGTGCTAGTTGATACCGGGTCGTCCCACAATTTTATTATTGCCATATTATGTGACGCATTGAAGTTACCGGCAACAAAGGTGGAGCCATTCAACGTGAGAGTCGCCAACAGGGAAAAACTACGATGTCGTGAGTATTATCGAGATGTGCCCATCAATCTTCAAGGCGAGACCATCAAGGCCGACCTCCATTCATTACCGTTAGTAGGGCCCGACATAGTTCTTGGAGTACAATGGCTAGAAGGACTTGGGGAAGTCAAAACAAATTTTAAGGAGGGGAAAATGGAATTTTACTCAGATAATAGGTTGATCATGTTAAAAACCAAACCAAGGGGAGCAGCTAGCGGTGCGGAATTACGATGGATAGAACTAGTAGAGGAAGAAGGCAAGCAAGAGTGGTGTATCCCGATCCTTGAGGACAAGGATGTGCTTAAAGGGGGCGGGAATGATGAAGATGTGGTCATTGACCCATCCGAACCTGAGGACGAGGCCTACGATGACCAAGAGGAATGGTGCGTAAGCCAGAGGAACAGGCCGCGAGGCCGTGGGAAGAAGGCGCGTATGCGCGTAAAATGGCGCGCACATGACGGGCGCACGGTACGCACACCGGCAATACGCATAGGCCCGGAGATGAGGCGCGCGGGGCAGCGGCGCGCGAAGGAGGACCACGCGATGGAAAGTTCGCGCGGGAGAGCACGAGGGGCAACACACGAGCACGCGAGTAGCATGACGATAGAACCGGGCGGTGCGCAAGGGGAGGATGTTGGGTGGACAGCACGCACCGCGACCAGCCAAGGACGAGCGATCGGGCGTGAGGGGGCCAACGTGTGGACTACGCGCGAGAAGGGCGCACACGCGCGATTGGACGATGCACGAGTGCGTGGGATAGCGCGAGACGCGATAGGCAGGCACGCGCAGGGCGCGACAGGGGAGCACGCACGAGAGGCGGTGGACAGGCGAGCAAGGTGCGACGCAGATGACGCGTGGGATGCGTGGGGCGCGCACGAGACCAATGCCGAGGAGGACAAGGCTTAGCGACGGGCGGCGCAAGCAAGAGTGGGGGATCTGATTTTATTAGCATAATTAGGACTCTAGTTTGGTTAGGAGATCTTGAATAAAGGCATGTGTCTACTTACTTAGTTAATTAATTGGTAATTCTTAGATACTAGGATATTTAGTTTCCTTAGGAGCCTATTCTCTTTCATAATTTAGAATTCCAGTTGGAGTAGGATTAGATCTATTTAGCCTCTATAAATACTTGTCTCCTCTTGTTATTTTTCATATCCAAGTAATAAGAAAAATCGAACGTTTGTTCAAAATCCTCGTGTGTTAATTCGTGAGAGTTTACATACAAAACCGTGATAGAAACAGGACCAACATCCGATTTTCTTCACACCTATCGCGAAGTATGAAGGCGTCGGCGCACGTATTAGCAACCTATCGCTTCGAGACCAAGGCGTCGGCGCGGGTTCCATGGCAAATCGAGTTGAGTGGATACACGATCTCTCATCAGCGTCCCTGTCCGCCCAGGCGTAGGAGTAGCGCCCAGCGCGCGTGCACCCGCGCCTTCCTAGCGTGCGACCCGGCCCATCAGCGACCAGCCCGTGTACCCGAGGCCCAGACCCGACCAGTCCCGGCCCAGTGCACCAATACCCGTGCCCAGCGACCAGACCCAGCCCGAACCAGCCTAGTCCGGTCCAGACCCGGTTCAGACCGGCCCGACCCAATTCGGCTTGACCTAGTTAGCCCGGTTCGTGCCCAAGATGGTTTTCGAGCTGTCCGAGGAGTCCGGTTCATATACCGAAAGTCTGAGGCGATCCGTTCGTGATTCAACACTCGACTAGAGTCGACAAAGTCCAAACCCTTCAACCGATTGGGTTGTGGTAGACAGATGATCTCCATCAACGAAAATTAGAAACGTCTCAGAGACGGCAAAAATTTTAAACCGTAAGTCTTAATCCTAACTATAGATTCCGCTGTGTTAGAATTTATTATTCAATAGATTTGAATGTGCACATTGTCCCCCCCAAACTTAACCATTGTTCGTCCCCGAACAACAAATAAGCAAAAACAAACCACGTGCATGATAAGTGATTTCAAACAAGAAAAGCATCAAGTCACTTAAATAATCAAGATAAATTCAAGTGATCTCAAATACATATGCCTCAACTCTTAACTTGATGAACTTTAAATTAATGAACTCTCAAATAAGGTCAAATATATATATGTGCCTCACTCAAATATCTTGTGAAATATCATTAGAGAAATAGAAGGGTACGCTCAAGTTAGTTCAAAACACAAAGTCAACCATAAACTTGTAAATCGTCTACACTTTACTAAATACAATTAATGTACGTGAGCTAAGAATCAAAAGGTCTTTTGGGTTGTAATGTAGGCTCTTTGGACAAGGTAGGAAAATATAGGCCAAGTGACTAAAAAAAAATCGAACAAGACATCGATAAAAAATCACCATCTTCTATCTCCAATTACCTCCCAAGATAAACATACATACACAACTCTATAAGCACGAAACCGTATATGCAAATCTCGGCACTTAATCTTTTTTCAATTTTTTATTTTTTTTTATATTTTTTACTTTTTTTTTTTTGCTTTTTTTTTTTTTATTTGAGAGACAAATTTTTTCCAAACAAGAACAAACCGCAAGGACAATATTTTCTAGGTGTATCCATTGGAGATCATCCAAGTGTCCTAGAATGGTTTCCCATTACTCATTACTCATGACTCGAAAAATTAAATCGAGAGTAAGAGGAGTAGAATCCCCACAATTCACCTTGCGAGCTCTTTTCATTCTTTTTTTTTTTCAATCAAATGCCTCAAATTACACAAACAAATCATAACCCACCTCATGCTCATTATTCCCAAAACAAAAAATCACCATAGCTCATCCTCACATCAAGCTCCATTCAACCCAACATCTCCAAATAATAAATAATCACCCAAGGGCTATCAAGAAAAGGCTCAAAGCTCAAACGGGCTACTAAGGATAAAATTTTAGGAAAAATAAAAGAGGATAAAAAGGGCTAGATAACAAAAACCTCCTAAATCATTTTCAAAACTCCACGTACACAATCATATTTTTCAAGTAAGCACCAATGCAAGTTCTAGTATCCCAAGTATTCGACTAATCACACAAGAAATAAATAAGGCTCAAATCCTTTCCAAGGCAAATGAATCATTAATTCAAAGCAATAAAGTTATTCATCAAGGCATATAATTTATGATCACCTTCACAATATCTTGTTGGGTTCGATAGTAATGTACGGGCTGTACGCAGCGGAATTTAAAATTTTTAAAGTAAGTATTTATCGTATAAATACAACACCCGTACATACTAATTGCAAATTAACTGATCGTCATCTTTAAAACATGCATCATATACAAATTTTGATTTGTTACTATAAAGTAAATACTAGTAAAATATTTACCGAATTTCTTGAACTCCTTCACTATTGATGATGGATGAGGGAATCGGTTCCCGGTTGTAACTTCAACGACTTGAGGTTACTCGCTAGAGGAATCCAAGTGTCTTCCCTCTAAACGTATCCACCCTATGAAGCCCGGTTCCGACGACTTTCCTTCGCTAGTAGAAAAGACTCGGTTTTCTTGTATAGGAATATTTATGAATTTTATTTGGGAATTTTAAGAACTCTTTCTTGAAGTTTTATGAAGAACACTTTCTTCTCTTTCTAACACTTAGAAATTTAGGATC
>BKCP01006804.1:22935-39971 GCA_008636005.1 Striga asiatica | reverse complement strand
AAAAGGATAAATCAAAGTAGAATGTAATATGCACAAAGTTACCATTGTGCCTCAAGTCTTAGGATTAGTCATGTACTATTGTAACATGAAAATTCTTATTCGACTGAATAAATTCTTCATTAAGAATTTTCATACGGTCATGTTCAGTGAACTTGTTCTCTAACAAGCACTCACAAAAATGTACTTACGTCTTACGCTAATGTTGATGGAATGCAACATTCTTGTCCAACAAGCATACAAACTATGTGCAAGTCTTTTATGGATTATTCGATATCCCATCTCGAAACATCCATCGACTTGGAACTGTATTTAAGATCACGGCTTTCAAGGTATGTTCCATGATCACCATCTCTATGCGCAACCATACCTTATAACCATAAGTGATCTAGGGATTTTATCTTAAGTGCAATTATAAGATAAATGCTTTCTCTTAAGATAAAGAAATGCCTTATTCATAATATAATTCCAATAGACTGTATTTACAAGTAGAATACGTCCAATTAGATTGGAACGCCGGGTACCCTACTCTAACATATCTTAATTAAGATAAGCAACTCTAAACAATTCTCGTCTATCCACCAATCATCCATAACACAACACAAGACAAAGCAAAAATATTCGACTCAATCAAATTATTACTAATCTAAGAAAGCATATAAACGTGCATCCTAATAAATAAAATAAAAATAACCTAAAAAAATCAAAAAAATAAAAACTAATGCAAGCAACTATATGATATGCAATAAAGCGATAAAAACTCAAGATATACAACACCTCTTTCCCCCAAACTTATTCTTTAGAAAAGAATGAAGTTTAAGAAAAATAAGTGGTAAATCTCAAGTAACTAACCGAAAAGTCGAGCGAGCTCCACCGTAAGCAATCCTTGCACCCTTGAGCACGATCATCTCTTCCATGCTTCGCTCGAACACTCGATCTTCACCATTTTTTTATTTTTATTTTTTTTCACTTTTTTTTTCTTTTTCCAGATTTTAAAAAAAAATAATAATAAAATAAATAAAAAAACGAAAATAAAATAAAAAAAATAAAAAAAATATAAAAGCGATAAACGATGGGTTGCCTCCCAACAAGCGCTTAATTTAACGTCTTTAGCTAGACGTCTTCCGTACTCTCAATATGGGTCATTCCCGTTCATTCCAATCTCCTCATTGATCTTCTCATGGCGTCGGCTACCATCGTTTGGCTCTTGAATTTTCCAACCACGAGCAAGTGTAAAAGTTCGGTATTCATCATAAGCTCGAAAAGTAATCTCACCAAGCTCCATGTCAATAAGTACCTGTCCGGTGGCTAGGAATGGCCTTCCTAAAATCAATGGTGTATCACCGTTATCCTTCATATCTATCACCACAAAATCTGTCGGAAACTTAATTCCATCGACCGTCAACCAAACATCCTCTACAATTCCCATGGGACGAACTTGGGATTTATCTGCCATTTGAAGAGTGATCATAGTCGGTTGAAGCTTCTCCAATCTCAACTTCTCGAAAACAGAGAGTGGCATCAAGTTGACGCCCGCCCCTAAGTCGCATAGCCCTTTCCCGGTATATGATTCTCCAACTGCACAATCGATATAAAATCCACCGGGATCTTCGCACTTAACGGGACGGTCTCTTAGTAGTAGTGCACTACTCTCCTCCTTGAGTGTAACCACCTCATGAGCCTCAACCGGGCTCTCCATCTTCTCGTCTGAATTAGCCACAACCATCTCGACCATTGGTTCATTTTCTTCTTGCTCATGCACCTCGTTCACCTCAGTCGGGACTTCACGTATCATCTCTCGAGCATTCCCGACTTTTCAATCCTCTGAGTTGATCTCCGTATGACTCAAAAATTGATCCTCTTGCTGTTGACTCTCGACCATCACAATCATTTGCCCCAAGTGCTGCCCAATCGACTTCATTCGATCCTCAATCAAAGCAAGACGTGCGTCATTTAATTCCATATATTTTTCCGTCTGAGTCATAAATGTTTCCATGGTCCTCATGAATGAGGCGAGCGTATCTTCGAGTGCCGGCTTCTTCGGCTCGTTGATGACCCCATTGGTCACCGAAAATCCCATTGGCGGTTGTACAGCATTGTATGGATCGGTGTACGAGAAACTAGGATAATTCTGGTTGCCTGAATAGTATGTGTTACCTTCTTGATATCCCCAGAAATTGTCGTAATTCCGATCATGCAAATAATTCACGTTCTGGACAGGTTCATACATTGACACCGCATTCACCCCGACATTTTCGTTCTTCACCATAGAGTCCACTTGCTTCACAAATGAGGCTAGTTGTGCCCTCAACTTAACCATCGAGTCAGATTCGGTGGTCGCCGCTACTCCATTAAACATCGTCTGCTCCACCGGCCATTGGTAGCTATTAAACGTCATCTCGCAAGAAAAAAAGAAAAATAAGAAAATATCAGAAAAGAGAAAAAAAAAAATAAGAATAATAAAATAAAAATATCTAAACTAATATTTATTCGTCTTCTTCTAATATTAATCAATTCAACAAACAATCCCCGGCAACGGCGCCAAAAACTTGTTCGCTAATTATTTTCGCTATCCGCAAGTGTACGGAGTAACTATAGGTAGTGGCGAGCAAGGTCGTATTCCACAGAGATTATAGTTAAATTAATAATGTACTAAAATAACGACGATTAAATATTATCTAGACTAGTGAATTGAATGATGATTATAAACTAAGAATTAAACTAAAAACTAATTTATCTAAACAAATAAAAATAAAATAAGATACAAAAGGTAGATTCTAGGTTATGCTTTCCTCGGAATTAATTCATGAAACGTTTATATTCAAACAAACCTTATTTAATTTTACCAATCGTAGAGATAATCGCTAAATTGATTTCAAACCTTTCTCTCGAACAAGTTAAATCGTAGATATTAATTGTTATCTATCTCCTCTCGGTCTCAAGATGAACAACTAACTCCCATAAGTTCCTAGGATTTTCATTCTCTCGCAAGGTCCTATCAACCCCTCGGTCTGTTTATTCTCTTACGTTATAAATCTCCCAATTCTAGCAATCAATTATCTCCTCTCGGTCTCAAATCAATTACAAATATGCATTCATAGTGGCCATCTACTCACACAATAATAATAAGCACAAGAAATTTATAAACGAAAGATAAACCGGAATGAAATAAATAAAAACTAAATCATAAATCAATCTGAGTACTAACAAATCCTAGAATCTAAGATAAATCGAGCCTAGAAACATGTTTTCAAAATAAGAAAAATAGATATAAAACATCGAGTTCGAAAGAGGAAAAGAAAAAGAAAGAAAAAGCTTATTCGGCTCCGTCGATCCTTTCTTCCCGGCTTTCTCCCTCGTCTTGCTCGTGTTTCTAGCCTCCAAAGGTCTCCAAATATGTGAAAATTATGTGGCAAAATTACAAAAAAGATACACTAAGTTGGGCGTTGTCAAGAAAAGAGACATTTTGTTGTCCCTCTCGGAAAAGACACACGAAGTTGGCATTTTCGTCGGAAACGATACACTAATCACCCCTGCGGGATAAAAATCTGACATGGCCTGATTATCTTATTACGTGGCATTTAAACTTTCGGTATATTCATGCGTGGAATTTACGTGGCCGACACAGTGGACATGAGGCCTAATTTGGAGGGAAATCCCAACACACCTGTACGTCTGCCCCGCCCCTATTTCATTTCAATCGTGAAGAAAAAACCCTAGATTATCTTCATTTCAATTTCGACCTCAATCACTCACATAATGAAGAAAAACTAACCTAGATTATCTTCCAGTTCAATCACTTACATCAGTTTCGACCTTAATCAATCAACAACTGTCACAATGAAGAAAAAACCAGTTCAAAAATCGAATCCCATTTTGAAGTTAGCAAGAGGCCTTCGTGTTTCCGACTGCGAGATTCAAATACGACCCAGTGACAAAGAATGTTCCCCAGCTTCTAGATATAGTATGTTAAATCATGGTTTTCTTTTTCTTATTCCAGTGAATTCACTCATACTTGTTAATGTTTTTCTTTTTCCTGAGAAAAGAGCCGATGTGGGCAGTCACATGGTTGTCACAATGAAGAAATAATGATTTAATTTCAATTTTAATTTTTTCAGTCTACACTATTCTTCTTTCCTAGATGCTTTTTCATTGTAATTTTTATTGTTACTGCAGGTTCAACTAGTAAATTCTTCACAGTCACCCTAGAATTTGGGGGTAAATTTGATATTGGGAAAAAATATTCTGCATATCTAGGTGGGAGTACAATATTGTTTGACTATGTGGATTATGAAATGGTCACACTTGCTGACTTTAAGTCTGTGGCAGAATTTAAAGGGTGCAAAAATCCTATGAGACTGCACACATATGTTGGTTGTGGGAGTTTCATGTTACTTTCAACTGAGACTGATCTTGAGAGTGTGTGGCAAAGACAAATTAAGAAGGTTAGGGAGGTTAGTTTGTTTGTTGAAGAGCTAAGTTAAAATACAGAAATTGTTAATGCACCTGAAATTGAAAATGAGGTTGGTGAAGATGATAGTGATGAAACTTTTGAGTGGGAGAATGATAGTGAAGTTGACAAGTTGGATGACATCTTGTTTGATGAAAATGTGGATGAAGTTGAGGTTGAGGTTGGGGTTGAGGCAGAGGAGGGTGAGGTTGAGGGTGAGGGTGATGAGGGTGAGGGTGAGAAGGGTGAGGGTGAGGGTGAGACTGAGCTTGGGGTTGAGAAGGGTGAGCTTGGGGTTGAGATTGAGGCTGAGAAGGTTGATGAGGGTGAGGAGAGTGATGAAGATTTAAATCAGGTCGTGGATGAGGTTGCTGAGTTTATGGCTAAGAATGGTGGGTTTGATGCTGATGGTGGTGTTGGTGGGGAGAGTGAGGAGAGTGAGGATAGTGAGGAGAGTGATGATGATATTTTTGGATTGGGAGTATGATATGGAAGCTGACAAGGTAGATGACAAGATGTTTGATGATAATGTGGATTTTGATGCTGAATGGTTGCATGGTCAGGGGGAAGGTGTTAAGAAATGTTCAAATGATGGTATCTCAGTTGAAAATGAAACTGATGTGGTCAATTGTGATGATTTGCATAGTGATGATAGTTCTGAAGGAAAGAATGTAGGTCACCAGTATCCTATTTTCAACACTGCAGAGTTATATGATCCTACTTTCAGGGTAGGTTTGGTTTTCAGTACCAAAGGTGAACTGAGGACAGCAATTCAGTCAAATGCAATCAAATGCAAAAGAAGTGTGAAATTAACTAGAAGAGATAGGAAGTATGTTCATGCTAAATGTGTTGATGCTGCTTGTAATTGGAAGCTGCATGCAACTAAGATCAATGGAGAGGAGGCCTGGCAAGTGATAAAGTACACTCACACTCATACTTGTGCTGCCACAGCAAAGGTTAAAAATATTACCTCAAGATGGCTTGCTGGTAGATATGCTCATGAGCTGCAAGGTGATCCTGACAGAAAGATTAAGGGTTTTAGGGGCAGTAAAGCGAGAGAGCTGAGAGTGACATTCTCTAGAGCACAAGCATATAGGGCAAAAATGACAGCACTTGCAGAAAAGAGTGGTTGTCCTAATGACCAGTATGCTCTTCTTTGGGATTACTGTGATGAGATAAAAAGGACTAATCCAGGGAGCACAGTGATTTTGGGTACTGATGATAGTAGTGGGGAGAACTTGTTTGACAGGTTCTACATTTGCTTGAATGCACTGAAAGTTGGATTTAAAGCTGGTTGCAGACCCATCATTGGAGTGGATGGTTGTCACTTGAAAGGCCCCAACAAGGGAGTGCTACTATGTGCTGTGGGAGTAGATCCTAACAATTCCTTGTTTCCTTTAGCTTATGCTATTGTTGAAAAGGAAAACCGAGACAACTGGGAGTGGTTCATTTTGCTGTTGAAATTGGACCTTGAGATTGAAAATCAATATGAGTGGACATTTATTTCTGACAAACAGAAAGGACTGATTCAGGCCTTTCAACAAGTGTTGCCTAACTCAGATCATAGGTTTTGTGTGAGGCACCTTTTGGGCAACTTCAGAAATGCAGGTTTTAGAGGGATTGGGTTTAAGAATGCAGTTTGGAGAGCAGCTACAGCATCTACAGTCAATGATTTTTCAAGGAAAATGGATGCACTAAAAAAGTTGGAAGAGAGTGCTTATGACTGGTTAAGTGACAAACCACCTCATTAATGGAGCAGGTCTCATTTCAGTGAGTTTCCCAAGTGTGACATGTTGCTAAATAATGGTTGTGAGACATTCAACTGCAACATCTTAGAAGGTAGAAGTATGCCCATCTTATCAATGCTTGAGTGGATCATGAATTACCTGATGAGAAGGTTGCAACTTAATAGAGATAAGGCAGAAAAGTGGGATTTTTTATTTTGTCCTAAGGTGAGGGAGATAATTGATAACCATATTGAAAATTTGGTTGACTGTATCCCATTGAAGTCTAATGATTTCAATTTCCAAATTGAGGTGTTCAATGGTGATCAGTTCAAAGTTGATTTGGAAAACAAGAGTTGTGGTTGTAGGAGGTGGCAACTGAGTGAAATTCCTTGTATCCATGCAGTAAGTGCTATTCATTTTCAAGGCTGGAACATTGATGATTTCATACATCCATGCTACAAGACAGAGACCTATAAAAAGGTTTATGCTCCAGCCATAATGCCCATCAATGGCAGAAAAGAATGGAGAAGGACAGGATATGCTCCTCCATTGCCACCTAATAATGGTAGAGCAGCTGGTAGGCCCACTAGAGTGAGGAGAATAGAACCTGATGAGGTTCAACCCAAAAGAATTAGAAAAAAAAAGGGTTAAGCCTCGACTTGTGACTCCAGCCAATACTATCAAAAGGCAGCAAACAGGGTTGAAGTGCACTTTTTGCCATGTGGAAGGTCACAACAAGAGAGGCTGCATTCTAATGAAGGAAGGCAATGCAGATCCTGCAGCCATTAGTCTAGAAGATAGGCCTCAAAAGCTTAAGGTACTTTTTTAATGTTGGTTTAAATTTAATAATGAATTCAAATTATGTTACCTTGTTTACTAAAAAGAAAATTTTTATTCTTTCAGGCTAGAAGGATGACAGACAAAGCTCCTGCAATAGGAATTTCAACTCAAGAGAGTGTTGTAACTGTAAGAAAAACTTTTTGTGCCTTATTTTATCATTGAAAATTCATAGTTGTATTTATTTTATAAATTATCTTGCAGGGTGAAGGCCAAACCCACAAGAAAAGAAAGGAAGGGAAAAAACAAACCACAGTTCCAAAATTCATTCAAGCACCTTCAATGTACCATCAACATCCTTCTGCTCAAGGGGGTCCAACTTCTGGGGTGAACATTAGAGGGCCTCCTAGATTTCAGGTTGGACTATTTATACCAAGTCAAGAAAGTTGCCTTTCAGAGAGGGACACTAGGCGCAAACAAATATTTCAAGAATGAGGACAAAAGTACATATCTGTGTCTGAGCTTATGTCAGGCATGAACAATCCAAAGAAGAGTGATGATGGCAGAGGAAAACAGAAATTGCTGTGATGATGGATGATTGATGATTGATGATTATTCTGAATGTGTTGTTATGAACTTGACAGTTTTTTGTGTTTTGTACTTCAAAGTTGTTTTGCTGTGAATGGTTATGGTTATGGTTATGGTTATGGTGTGATGGTGAAAAGTGAAATCTGTGTTCTTTTGTTTGCGAAGGTTATGGTTATGAGATGTTGTTTTGGTTTGAATGGTTTTTTGGATCTGAATTTGTAATGGATGATTTATGGTAAATGGATGGTGATTGGTTTTAAAGTGTTGTGTTTTTACACCTTATTGCATTGTTGTTTGATCTCAGTTGGCAATATCTGAATTTTGATCTCAGTTGGCAATACCTATTGTTTGTCTTTTTCAGTGTGTGCTAACTGGGAAAAAAAATATTTCTTCAACAGATCAATTCAATACACTTCATAAGCAACAAACACAGAAATCAGTCCACTTCATAATCAACCAACAAATATTCAGTACATCAGAACAAATCCCACTTTTTTTTTAATGAACAATTCATTCTTTATTTCATTATAACACATAAGATCAAACCAATACAAATACCAACAATAAACAAGTGAATTCTCTTCATCCTGTCCATCATCAACTTCACTTGAGAATCAAATTTCCCATTGGAATCTTCAAGCATTGCAATCTTCATCTTCAGAACTTTCAATTCAGCCTTCAGCAAAACAATCTTAATTTCAGATTCTTGAGCCTTACAACCCAAATCTCGATTATTCATACCAGATGAAGTTTCTAAGTTGACTTGAGAAGTTGGCTCGGCCCACATGAAAAAAGTGCACCCTCCTTCCTTCCATTTCTTACAACCATAGAATCGTTTCCCAGGATTCTGACTCGTCTTTGAAGTCCTCAATTGGGCCTTATTCAGACAATCTCACAAAACGTTCGACGGAGAAGAAAAAGAAGACGCTGACATCTTCGTGATTTTCTTTTATTGATGTTTTGATACTTGAAATGAATTATTGAGATCGAATTGAAGGTGACGATTTTTAGGGTTCTTTGAAATAACCTAATTCTGGCCGATCGAAATGAGGGATTGGGTGTGATTTGTGATTTTCCCGCAATTAATACCTCGGTCCTCGGTGGTCAACGAGATTTCCCTCCAAATTAGGCCTCATGTCCACTGTGTCGGCCACGTAAATTCCACGCATGAATATACCGAAAGTTTAAATGCCACGTAATAAGATAATCAGGCCACGTCAGATTTTTATCCCGCAGGGGTGATTAGTGTATCGTTTCCGACGAAAATGCCAACTCCGTGTGTCTTTTCCGAGAGGGACAACAAAATGGATGTTTTCTTGACAACGCCCAACTTAATGTATCTTTTTTGTAATTTTGCCAAATTATGTCCCAGACTCCTCAAAAACGTGTCCAAGGGTTGTACATATAGTCGGGGTTGAGTCCTAGTCGAAATAGGTCGAAAAGGCCGAAAAAAATAGGAAAACGCGCAAAATCCGATTCTAATACGTCCAGGGCCACACGACTCGTGTCATAAGCCACACGAGTCGTGTGACAAAGTCGAGAGCTCCATAAACGACCCGTCGGAACGTCACGACTCGTGTCTCGGGCTCACACGACCCGTGTGTACCTGGGAGTTCAAAACAGCACTAAATCGTCATTCTCAGCTCGGCTCGTGGCTCCTGGTCGAATTTCTGGCATCCAAGGCATCCTAGATGGCCTCTCAGTCGTCTAACGGCGTGCAGGTCGCTGGCCATGGCGAGTTCCGGCCTTGTTCCGGCCACTTTCGCCAACTTCTGACAGTTTCCTCTCCAGCACGTGTTGACATCCAGACTGCTGCTCCGACGACTGGATGGAATCGAAGGTCTGAAAGTTCGTCTCAGGTGGTCGGACATAGTGTCTAGGTGGTTCTCCGGCGAGTTTCCGACCAACTCTCCTCAGCCCGACTTCGTTGGTCCCGCAGCTCCTCTCCAGATTTCGAGCCGTCAAAAGTGGCTCCAGGTGGTCTGGTCTGAGCTCTGATCGGCGGCTTGGTAGTCTGGTGCGAGCTTGGTCGAGCAACAATGGCGGACATGGCGGACGTACGTGAGTGAAGATGATGAATCAAATGCACTTCTTTCTATTATCAAAAGACGATTTTACCCATCACTTAATTGGTATGTTGGGTTGGACCTTAGCATGAATTGGGCTGCTGATTTAGGATCTTCAGTTGGGCCTTGATGGCTATTTCTGCAGCCCAATAAAATGTATTTCATATCCCATGTAATTGGGTCCATCCTAACCGCACATCGCCTTTGACCGATTTTCGCCGTTTTCTACTCCAAAAATTAATTCGACTCTGTTTCCTGTCAAAACTCAAATAAAACACCTCATCATAGCTCATTATAAATAATTAGATATATAATTAATTATATAATAATTAACTAAACAATAACTAATTATATATCAAATTACGACGAAACGGACACGAAAATCACTATAAAATGCACGTAAATATGATGCATGTCAGACGTTCCTAATAGAACCCAACAACTGGTATCAGAGCCCAGGCTAATTCGTCTCTGTGCACTATTCGAATTAGGACTTGCGTGATATGTGAACTAATTGTGTACGGGCGCAGCGCATAATAGATTAGAATTGCAAATAAGTGTTATTTGCAGGTATTTTTGAATTTGACTATTATGGCCCGTATGTTTATGTTTTTTTAATTCATATATGTCGTTTTATAATCCTCGGACATGTCGAGGATTTTTTGGGTTGGTGAATGTTTGTAATAATTTATTCGCGCAGTGGGACACCACATAGTTTAAATGTTTTACTAGATCATTCATGTACGACCCCTGCGTGGGCCATAGGATCAATGTATGTAATTTATATTATGTAATTGTTCGTTGGACCCGGTTAACGTGGACACGTGGTACCGTGCAAATGCAGACAAACTCGTAAGCAGCTTGCTGCCAGGTGCGGGTATCATTAAGGCATGAGCGACGAAAGACGCACAGACCCAAGTTAACAGAAGTGTGGACGACGGCCGCAGTAGGCACACGCCAACGGATGAGACCCGATGGCGATTTTCCCGATGACGACTTGTTCAAGACGAAAAGTGTGAGTCACGGCGAAAAAGGAAATTCCAAATCCTGAAAAGGAAGACGCAGTTCGACAAGGACAGGATTGGGTTTCTCCGAAAAAAATTGGAGATTAATTAAATGGCCACAATAGTTGGATTTTAGTTCCTTGTTTATCATTGTTTTTAATTATGCATGTTCTTATGTGATTTAATTGCTTTATTTGCAAATTAAATTATTAGGAGCATGTTTAGGAAAATCCCTTAAATTAAAATATTATGTGTGTAATGGGTTGAAATAAATTACATCCAAGGCCTCCATTATAGGTTTGTTAGTGAAGTGATTTAAATCAAGCCCAAAAGACGTTTTATTTCACAGTTCACAAGGACAGATCTCCTTCGGTATGGTAGTAGCGAGCTATTTCAAAAGTGTACGGGTCACCCAAATGTAGACGTATAATTTTTGTAGTAAACTTAGTACCAATTAATGGGTTACACTTAAAGTGCAAATAATTACGATATTCCCAAAGGAAAAGGTTGTTTTTATTTCAATAGTTCCTTCTAATAAAAAACGAGGGACACATTGACTCAGTGCGCTAACCAAAAGATGAACCGACTAGACGTCCACACTCCGTGGCCTGCGGGGATTCGGTGTTTTGAGGTGTTGGTGAATTTATTCAAATGTTGTTTTGAAGGGGTCAATATTTGATGTTAAATTCAAAAACACTTGACTGAGTAAAGACTATGTTTGCATGATCCCAGGAATTCAAAATGTCTTTCATTTCGTTGTCCGTAATTCTCAAAGATAATTTACTTGTTCAAATATGATTAGAAATAGAACTTGGATAGTGTCTTATTTTGCTGAGGAATACAAGTCAAAGGACAAGCGTATCTGCTCTAAGCAAAATGGACATAGGAAGATGAACTGTCCTATTCTTAAGACAAGAAGGGTAAATCTAATTCGCTAGAAAGTCGAAACATTTTTAATGGTGTTATCTATCAGTCCATGGTGAATAGATACGTAACCACTAATTATGTAAAAAGATTCCAGGAAACCAATCGACATGTGATAAGTAGATTACCCTAGAATGGGTTTTGCTACGAAAGTGGTGACTATTGCAGTGGGAGTTCTCTATAGAAATTTTGGTTTATGAGTAATTGCCCTTATGTGCCAAGTCTTAGAAAGAACTCACGTTCAGTTTCTAAATTGTATATGAAGGTTACATTTGCTGTTTTGAAAAGCGAAATGTTTTATCCATTTGGTACAAGGTTGGACAGTTTGTAAAATTAAAGAAACCTAAATATCTCAGAATGAGTTTTCTATAGAAATTTTGATTTATGAGTAATTGTCTTTACGTGCCAAGTTTTAGAAAGAACTCGTGTTCAGTTTCTAAATTGGGTATGGGTAAAAATGTGACGTTTTATCTATTTGGTATGTGGGTAGACAATTTATGAACTCAATGAGCCAAAATATCTCACAAGTGCAGTAGATGAAATAAATAGCACATCGACTAGAACCAATATGAATAAAGGTCCTTCAATGAATGAATCATACATTATTTTTGGCATCTAGTACTTGGGAATTTTAGCAATAGTAGAATTCAAAGGTGGATAGCCACTGAACTTATGGGTTCTTTGGGAATGGATGAAACTATCAGACCTACGAATTATACTTGGCAGCTAAAATGACATAAATGACCTTTTGTAGGTCAAGGGATTTATAAGCCAAACATATGTTAGGATTAATTCATCCGATTTGTGAAGTTCTATGATTTTTAGGACAAAAGGTAGTCTTGAATATTTTTCTTTGAAGAAATTTGTTCAAAACAGGGTACATTAAGTGACATTCCATAAGCTTAAGTACATTAAAAGAGTGCAATGGCAGTTATGGAAAAATGTCGAGATTAATGTATCAGTGGCATTACGATCGAAATCGTAGTGATTAATACCTTTTGGAAAATCATGGAAATACTTGTTGGAAGTTGAGATTTGGTCTCAACATGTTGCATCTAGTTCATCGGAACGGGATGATGTAACTTGACGAAGGAAAATGTCTTTTAAGTAGATTGGTTATGTCAAGGATGAGTTATTAGAAATTTCATTTTTTCGTATTGGAGTTATGCAAATAGCAGGGTAAGTTCTGAACATAGTTCCATCTAAGTTAGTTGTCATTACTCTGAATGAATTGTGGACAAAGGCATAGGCCTAGTCAAGAACACATTCAAATTCAGAGTGTTTTAGCATACATGCTGGAAAGATTGATACTAATAGGATTAGAAAGGTTGTTTGAAAAATAGGTTATTTGTGGGATACTTCAAAGTAACGAGAAATGAGTGGATTATTTTAAAGTACTAAAAGTCAGAAGGTGATCATTAGCACAAATGCCTGATTTTTAGAGGAATACTAAGTAATAAACCACAAAGCCCATTTGTAGAATTGTTATGGGGAAAGATAAAGGTGAAAGTTTAACTTTGTTACCAAGTGTACAAATGTGATACCACAATAAAGACTGCAACATGTATTTTGTGCTATACACTTTTGCATAAGGAACCTCGTTGCAGTGGGAGGATTGCAAAACAACTCCATGAAATCGTGACAATGAGAGAGTCATTGGACTCGGTCTCTAAGAAACACGAGATCATGATATTCATGTTTTGAGAAAGTCTCGAACTTAGTCTCTAGTAAACTTGAATTCATCCCTAGTTATACAATGAGTAGATCCAAGACAAGGATGCAAAAACTTAGCAAAGTTTTAATGATATCTGATTGAAGTCGTGGACTCTAATCAGATTTGGGTTCTTATAGAATTACCAAGTAGCATACGGGCTATTGGACGAAATCTATAAATGTAGACTTTAGTACAAGGCTTGTAGTGAGATAGCAGACCCAGAAAGAATTGGGTCTATTATGAGTTAGCTTTTTCATCAGTAGCCATGTTTAAGTCTGTACAAATGTAAGGCTTGTTGTGATATAGAAGACTCAGAAAGAATGAGATCTATTATGAGTTAGTCTTTCACAAGTAGCCGAATTTAAAGTTGTTGCCACTCATATGAGTTATGAGATTAGGCAAGGTGGATATCAAGACATTTTCCTTAAATGGGAGTCTTGTGGGAATATCTATGGAGCAGCACCCAGAAGTGTTCATTAGAAAAGGGCTAAGAACATCTAGTCAGTAGGATGAAACAATTCATTTATGGTGAGCTGGTCATTTGGTTGATAAGTTTGAATCACGGATTC
Organism: Striga asiatica; assembly: GCA_008636005.1. NCBI lineage: Eukaryota > Viridiplantae > Streptophyta > Magnoliopsida > Lamiales > Orobanchaceae > Striga > Striga asiatica. The sequence continues at coordinate 26,155 of BKCP01006804.1, read as the reverse complement.
GATTATTCAACACATGAGCATTGTGAAGTGGCGCACTGGAATCGTGGTGATATTTTTGTACTATGTGTTGACAACATCTTGATCACTGGACACAGTGTGAGAGTGTTAAAAGACACAAGGGTAAGGTTACCGAAGTAGTTGGATATGAAGGATTCGGAATCAACAAATATTCTTGAGATTGAGGATCACAAGAAAGATATGTTGTGATTATCCCGAATTTCATTATCCAGATACTATCATAAGGCTCATTCGAATTTGCATGACACAAAGGCAGTTCCTTGTCCTCGGCAAAAAGAAGCCTAGTATGTGTTATGTGGTAAATGAGACCTGATGTCTATTATTGCCAAGGGCATAATGAGTAGATATCGAAGTAATCCTGGATAGGAGCAATTGGTTCAAGGTACAACATATGATCAAGTGCCGTAAAAAGGCTAAGGATAATATGTAGGGTTACCAAACGAGTCATAAGCAACCTATGGGTTATAAAGGATTCTGATTTCTAAATCAGGACATGAACAAGCAAGTAAAACCAACTTATGGTTTGTTTCACTTATAGGAGCCAAGTAGAATGGAGGAATATTAAGCGGTAATACGTTGACAAATTCCACCATAAGAAACTCAGTACGTCCCTTCCCAAAAGGCGAGCGATGTAGAGATTGGATTCACCATTGAACTAAAAATGTGAAACCTTGTCAGACCAAGTCAGGTCACAATGGATTGTGATGACAGTTGGTGCAGTTACGACAGAGAGGAATCACTAGTTCATAATGCAAGTAGCACATAAAGCAAGTACGCCAGTTTCAAAGGACTGCGACAGGGTGGATGTTTGTCGTCTAGATACGTCAAGGGACAATGGTAAAATCCTTTTAGGATTGGCTTTCCGGAGAAAGCAGATGACGACCATGTTAAAGGATTCGGAGTCGAATGTATGATAGGAAGGACAACAATTCTTTGAGAATTAGATTGAAAGAAAATTATGGTTAGTGATAGCCATGAGCTTATTAAGCATAAGTGGGAGATTGTTAGATATGTTGTAAAAGTTTGGCTTTCAGATATGAACAATTCCATTTTGATCTGACAATCATGTTTCGATCAAAGTACATATGCTTGCAGTTTATTTATTTATGCAATCATACTCCTTGTCTTACATTGAGATGGTGTGGTTCGTGGTGTCTCGAACGGAAAGGTCACCTATCGGCTCTTTCTAAGACTAAACTATTCGTTCACAGTCTAGACAGGCAGTAAGACCCCTCTTGGAAAAAGGCTGTAGTGTATTCTTGATTCAATTGATCTTTGACTGGAGAATTACACTAGTACTTATGTTAAGTATTGAACAGGATCGTGGAAGGCTAAGATTATGAGACTCACTGATCGTTGTTGTAATCTAGACCTTCAGTTATTGATGCGTTCTCTAAAGCTATAAGATAATATAAAATAGGCGTGTATATTCATTACTTGTTTATTTGATTTACCAAGAGTGATTCTTATTCCGTTAGGATGACGTACTCGGTACTTTGGTAACTGAGGATGTTTATATGACGTGCTATTATAAATTATTTACGCTCACTATGTTCCAGTGCGCTGGATTGATGACGTCTTTGAAATGAACTCAGGAAGGAATATCATGTCAAGCTCTGCAGACGGATGTGTATCCGACATAATGATTAAAGATTTGAGTGGTACTAATTTCGGAAATGAATAAGAAGTTGATTATTTATTTTGTCAGTAATTTAATTAATCAATGGACGTTATATCTTAAACATAGGGAGGTAAATCGATCAATAAGATTAATAAAGATTAGTCAAGTGGAGGTTTGATTTAATTGATTAAATTGGAGCCAAATGGGGAGAGCAATAATAATATTCTAGTGGGATATATTATTATTTAATTCTAATTAGGATTTTAGGAATTAATTTTATTCCATATTTAATATTCCAAGAATAAGGGGAATATTCTTTCTAGAATATTACCTAGGGTTAGGAGACTTAAGAGTCTTCTAGAAGGTTACGTTAGAAGGAAGGAATCATGACCTAGTTGAGATTAGTATACGGAGTAGAATTAGAATTCCTTGGCCTAATGGGATAAGCCCATATTTGGCACCTCCTTAAGGTCCCTAATGGAGCCTATAAATACACCATGCCCCAACCTCTTGTACAAGACTTGATGCATATCGATTTTTCCTTATTCCTAAGAGAAAGATTGTCTTGATTAAGTGTTTGGGAGATTCAATTAATCGCACCACCAAGATTAATTGAAGTAGGTATTTAGGTAATCCATTAGTAGATTTTAAGGCGATATTTATCAAACCTTAAAGATCCAAATACTCTGGCCAACCACCGTCGCCGACCACCGCCATCATCCGCCGCCGGCAGCCGCCGGAACTCGGCCCCACGCGCCCGCCTGCGCCTAGTCGTGCGCGATCTTGCCAAGATTGCATCAGAGGATGCATGGCGATAGGATCGACATAGGTCTTTTAGAATAACGGATTGATAGGACTATACTGTAAAAGCAAAAGCTTTAAGTATAAGTGGGAGATTGTTAGTGTTATATACTGAAAGCTTGGCTTTGCATGATATTACACATTTACCCTTTATGAATGAGAATCATGTTAGATTAAACAAGTTCTACGTTCTGTTGTTCTGCACTTAGATGGAGTGGGTCGTCATCAGGCGAACCGAAGATCACTCTATCAGTTACTTGCGAATAAGAATAGTTGTTCACAACCTAGATGGACATGAACACTCCATCCGAACAGTTGTAGTGTCAACTGTACAGTTTGTCTTGACTGATTAGTTGCACTAGTACATTTATGTATTGAACAGGATCCCAGAGAGGAGAAGTTCATTTTATACTGATCGTCGTAAATGAATTAGGCCTCGGTTAATTACTGCGTTCTCTTAACCCGTAAGATATTAAACAGGCAGATATATATAATATATATTACTTTGATTCACATGGGTGAGGTTCAGTTCGCTGGATTAATATTCCTACTGTTTTGGGTAATATTACTATATATAGGATGTGCTGTTAGGATATTTACGGTCGCCATGTGCGTTAGTTTGATGATGTCCCCGGAGTGAGTTCATGAGGGATTGTTATGCTAAACCCTGCAGGTGGATTAAGTTCCGGCATAATAAGAATGTGATGAACGAGCGCTAGCTTCGGTGAAATAATAATAAATTAATTAATTCTTGATTGTCAGTAATCGAATTAATTAATG
>BKCP01006804.1:7161-22278 GCA_008636005.1 Striga asiatica | reverse complement strand
GGGTTGACCGGATAGATTTAATTATTTGTTTAGAAAACATGTACATCCATTCGTTGGATCTAGGATCGAATTATGTAATTTTGTAAATTATATTTTTCGTGTTGTGATCGTGTGTTGATAACCGGGAGATCACAAGAGATCAACGAGCCTCGAAGAATAAAAAAAAAAAAAAATTGGCTTTTTCCGGCGAACCGGCAGGCGGCGACCGGTGGCCGGCGGCGGCGGACTGGTGGCGGCAGCTGGGGGTTCGTTTTTGCCTTGATGATCAAGCAGTACAAGATCAACCAGGATTCTACTGCTTAAAGGAGTTCCAGTTGAACAGGGAAAAGAACTGTCACAGTTTCCTTGTTTAAGGAGACTCAATATTTAATGGCCATAATAGTGAATTTATTTATTTATTTAATTAAATTTAGTATGCCATTAAATTATTATTTATGCATGTTAATTAATTATGTTCTTTCATGGGATTAATTTAGTATTACAAGATTAATTATGCATGTTAATTAATTATGTAATGCATAGGATTAATTTAGAATTGTGTCAATAAATTATGCATGTAATTAATTATGTTCTGGCATGGATTAATTTAGAATTGCATAAATTATTGAACATGTTAATTAATTATTGCATTGACATAGATTAATTTAAAATTGCATGAATTAATATGCATGTTAATTAATTATTGCATTAACATAGATTAATTTGGAATTGTATAAATAGTTAAAAATCCTCATTAAATTATACTAAGTTTGAGAAGGGATTTTAAATTAAAGTTAATTGTAAAATTCCTAAGGCCTCCATTTCTAATTTGTCGGTAAATCAATTAATTGTGGTAATGGGCTCCCCCTCGGGTGACATTGCTAAAATTAATTGTAGGAAATTACCAGGACAAATTTCTAAAAGTAGACGGTTAGAGGAAATCTTATGAGAGCGTACGGGCTTCCCCTCGGATGACGTATAATCAAATTTGACGATCTTAGGACCGAGAAATGGGATTCACTTAGAATGCGATTAAATTTATTAACCCCCCTCGGGGTCCCTGAATTCTATTGCATGGCCAAATGGAGACCGTTTTGAATTTGGTTTTGAATTTTGTTCGTCATGAATTTGGTTTTGACTTATGGAAATTAATGGGCCTTAGAAAAGCCCTTCTCTTACAAAATGCGAGTTTGTAGGGCGACCCTCGTAGCATGCATTCTCATAAGGTGTAATAGATGTCGGTGAATTTAAGTTAATGTTGTTTTGAGGATATCAATATTAGCAGTTAAATTCAAAAGTGTTTAATCTGTAAACTTTATTTGCATGATTCTCAGGATATTCATCATGTCGTTCAATCCGTTGTCTGTCATTCTAAAAGAAAATCAGCTTACTGGTCCTAATTATATTGATTGGAAGAGGAACTTAGACATAGTGTTGACTGCTGAGGGTTATAAGTTTGCTATCACTGATGCTTGCCCAGCGGTGCCGGCGGCTGATGCTCCTGAGCAGAAGAAAGAGGAGTATGCTCGGTGGAAGAAGGCTGATGAGATGGCGAAGTGTTACATTCTGGCTTCTATGTCGAATGTTCTTCAACATCAGCATCAGTCTAAGGAAACTGCAGCAGATATACTTCTCAATCTCAGGGATCTGTTCGGACATCAGTCTAGGGCTGCTAGACAAGAGGCTTTGAGTGCTCTGATGAGTACGCGCATGGCCGAGGGCACACCCGTAAGGGAGCACGCTCTCAGGGTTATGGCGCAGCTCAATGAGCTTGAGGTTATGGGAGGTTATATTGACGGGGAAACCCAGGTTGATATTATGCTCCAATCTCTGCCAAAGAGCTTTGATCAGTTCCGGTTGAACTACAACATGCACAAGATGCATATGGCTCTTCCAAAACTGCTTGCAGAGCTACAGTCGGCGGAGGCCTTATTCACTTAAGCACCTCAGGTGCTAGTCGCCGAGCAGGCTGGACCTTCCAGGCCTCACAAGGGCAGGAAGAGAAAGAAGTCTGCAGGAAAGGCGAAGGCACAAGATGCTATGGTTTACCCACGACCGACCCCTCAGGCTGTGGCAAAGAAACCGAAAGGAAGATGCCACAAGTGCAATAAGTCAGGACACTGGAAGGTCGATTGCCCTCTCCTCAAGAAAGGTAACTCTCTCGTTAATGTCGTAGAAACATGTTTAGCGGTTGTATCTACCAGAACCTGGTGTGTAGATACTGGAGCCACTGATCATGTCTGCAATTCTTTGCAGGGGTTCCAGGAAACCAAACGACTTAGGGAGGGAGAGATCACAGTCTACATGGGCAATGCTACGAAAGTGGCGGCTGTTGCAGTGGGAGACGTTACTTTATCATTTGATAGTAGTAGTTTGGTTTTGAGAAATTGCCTTTATGTTCCTAGCTTTAGAAAGAACCTTGTTTCAGTTTCTAAACTTGTTATGGATGGTTTTTCAGTTTCGTTTGATGACATGGTTATTATTCGTTTTGAAAATCGTTTCATATATTGTGGTTCATTAGTTGGCAATTTATATGTTCTCAAACCGAACTCTCCCACAGTGCAACATAATGAATTGAATAATGTAATAACTACGTCTAATAAGAGGAAGGAGTCTTCGCAGATGAATCAAGCATATCTGTGGCACCTTAGACTTGGGCACATCAACCTTAGAAGGATTCAAAAGTTAGTGGCCAGTGGACATCTCGGTCCATTGGAAGAGCACTATCCAACTTGCGAATCATGTCTGGAAGGCAAGATGGCCAAGAGGCCGTTTACGGCAAAGGGGTATAGGAGCCAAGAAGTGCTAGGATTGATTCATTCTGATTTGTGTGGTCCTATGTCGATCCATGCTAGAGGAGGTTTCGAGTACTATGTGTCTTTCATAGATGATTACTCGAGATTTGGGTACGTTTATCTGTTGCACCGCAAGTCCGAATGCTTTGAGAAATTCAAGGAGTATCGGGCAGTTGTTGAGAAGCTTCATGGTAAATGTATGAAGTCACTTCGTTCTGATCGAGGTGGCGAATACCTTTTTGGAGAGTTCAGGACATACTTATCAGAAGCTGGGATTGAATCCCAACTGACTGCACCCGGCACGCCCCAGCAGAATGGGGTTGCAGAGCGAAGAAATAGGACACTTATGGAGATGGTTAGGTGAGGTTACCAGATTCGTTCTGGGGTTTGGCATTGGAAACGGCATCGTATATTCTGAACATGGTTCCGTCGAAGTCAGTTGACACTACCCCTTATGAGATGTGGAAAGGGCGCAAGCCCAGTTTCTCACAGCTTCGAGTTTGGGGTAGTCCTGCACACGTGTTAGTGCAGGAACCTGGCAAGTTGGAGAAACGTTCGGAAGCACGAGTTTTCGTAGGCTATCCCACGGGAACAAAAGGTGGATTATTTTATAGTCCTGAGGATCAGAAGGTGATCGTTTCAACGAACGCTAGATTCTTAGAAGAAGACTATATTATGAATCATAAGCCCGCGAGTAGACTAGTCTTAGAGGAGTTAAGGGGTAAAATCGATGGTTCCCCACCGAGTGCGCAAGTAGATACATCACATAATACTGCAACACGACACACTGAGAGTGTACCAGTGCAGACAGTGCCTCGTCGCAGTGGGAGGGTTTCTTATTTACCCGACCAATGGATAGGTCTTGGAGAGTCATCGGACTCAGTTCCAGGAGGCCTAGAATCAGACCCAAGAACTTACGATGAGGCACTCCAAGATAAAGATGCAGATTCATGGAATGTTGCACTGAAACCTGAAATGGGGTCAATAGACTCTAATCAGGTCTGGGATCTTGTAGAACCACCCGATGGGGTACGACCCATTGGATGTAAGTGGATCTATAAGAGAAATAGAGGATTGGGTGGGAAGGTGCAAACCTTTAAGGCTAGGCTTGTTGCGAAAGGTTATACCCAAATCGAGGGTATTGATTATGATGAGACCTTTTCGCCAGTAGCTATGCTTAAGTCCATTCGGATTCTCTTGGCTGTAGCCGCTCATATGGACTATGAGGTCTGGCAGATGGATGTCAAGACAGCTTTCCTTAATGGGAACCTGCAGGAAGACATCTATATGCAGCAACCAAAGGGATTCATTGTTGAAGGTCGTGAGCATCTAGTGTGTAAGCTTAATCGGTCTATTTATGGACTGAAGCAAGCTTCGAGATCTTGGAACATCCGTTTTGATGAGGTGATCCAGTCGTACGGGTTCACTCAATGTCCGGATGAGCACTGTGTTTACAAGAAAATCAGTGGGAGCGTGGTGGTGTTTCTTGTGCTTTACGTAGATGACATACTGCTTATTGGAAACAGTAAGAAGGAGTTATCAGACGTAAAGGTGTGGTTGTCTAAGCAGTTTGATATGAAGGACTTAGGTGAAGCAGGACACATTCTTGGTATTAGGCTCATTAGAGACCGTAAGAAGAGAATGTTGTGCTTATCCCAGTCTTCATACATAGATACTGTCTTGGCCAGATTCAGCATGCAGGATTCCAAGATAGGTATGTTACCTTTCAGACATGGAATACCTCTATCTAAGGAGATGTCTCCTAAGGCGTCTAAGGAGATAGAGGAGATGAAGATAGTTCCTTATGCTTCGGCAGTAGGAAGTCTCATGTATGCAATGCTGTGCACTAAGCCAGATATTAGCTACGCCGTTGGCATGGTAGCTAGATATCAAAGTAATCCGGGACGGGAACATTGGTCTGCGGTGAAGCATATACTCAAGTACCTGAGAAGGACTAAGGAGTACATGTTAGTTTACCGTGCAGACAGCTTGTTACCTCTGGGTTACAGTGATTCTGATTTCCAGTCAGATAAGGATGAAAGTAAGTCAACCTCAGGTTATGTGTTTACCTTGGGAAGTGGAGCCATTTCATGGAGGAGTGCTAAGCAGAAATGCGTGGCAGACTCCACCATGGAAGCCGAGTACATAGCAGCCTCAGAGGCAGCGAAAGAGGCAGTTTGGCTCAGGAACTTCTTAGTGGACTTAGAGGTTATACCGAGTTTGCCACGTGGTATCACCGTGTACTGTGATAACAGTGGAGCAGTAGCGAACTCAAAAGAACCTCGAGCCCACAGGGCAAGCAAACACATAGAGCGCAAATACCATCTGATTCGGGATATCGTTGGTAGAGGAGATGTTGATGTTGCCAAGATTGCATCAGAGGATGCATGGCAATAGGATCGACATAGGTCTTTTAGAATAACGGATTGATAGGACTATACTGTAAAAGCGAAAGCTTTAAGTATAAGTGGGAGATTGTTAGTGTTATATACTGAAAGCTTGGCTTTGCATGTTATTACACATTTACCCTTTATGAATGAGAATCATGTTAGATTAAACAAGTTCTACGTTCTGTTGTTCTGCACTTAGATAGGGTGGGTCGTCATCGGGCGAACCGAAGATCACTCTATCAGTCACTTGCGAACAAGAATAGTTGTTCACAACCTAGATGGACATGAACACCCCATCCGAACGGTTGTAGTGTCAACTGTACAGTTTGTCTTGACTGATTAGTTGCACTAGTACATTTATGTATTGAACAGGATCCCAGAGAGGAGAAGTTCATTTTATACTGATCGTCGTAAATGAACTAGGCCTCGGTTAATTACTGCGTTCTCTTAACCCGTAAGATATTAAACAGGCAGATATATATAATATATATTACTTTGATTCACATGGGTGAGGTTCAGTTCGCTGGATTAATATTCCTACTGTTTTGGGTAATATTATTATATATAGGATGTGCTGTTAGGATATTTACGGTCACCATGTGCGTTAGTTTGATGATGTCCCCGGAGTGAGTTCATGAGGGATTGTTATGCTAAACCCTGCAGGTGGATTAAGTTCCGGCATAATAAGAATGTGATGAACGAGCGCTAGCTTCGGTGAAATAATAATAAATTAATTAATTCTTGATTGTCAGTAATCGAATTAATTAATGGACATTATATCTTAAACGAGGGGAGGTAAATCGAGTAATTATTATTGGAGTCTGAAATGTAATTTGGGCTAGGAAGAGGGAGTGCAATAATATAATGTTGGTGGCCCATTAATATTATTTAATTAATTAGAGGAGTGGGCTTGGCCCACAGTTAGTTTAATTAATTAAGGAGCCCTTTTCCTAATCTCCTTAGGGTCCCTACTGTAGCTCTATATATACATCATTAAGCTCATGAGAAGAGAAACCCAATCCTATATTCACGAAATATACACGCCCCACGCTTCTCTCTCTCTAGATCTCATTCGAGCTTTATCTTCTTCTTGTTGCTCCACTGGTACAAGTTGAAGAAGGGTGTATTGAGTAATACAGTAGAAGATCTGTAGGTAAACCGAGACGAAATATAATTTGATCTACAGAACTAACCGGAAATCCGATTGAGACGTACAATATACCCAGACGACCGTCTAGACGAGAGCTTTCCATCGCCGCCGAGATCGCCGAAATCCGACACCGGACGCGCCCTCACGCTCCGCCGGAAGGAGCCTGACTACAAAAACTCGTTTTGATCTGTTTGCATCCGTTTGATCCGGTTTTGATCTGATCTTGTTCGTGCAACCCAAGACGTGATTTGCGGTCAACCGTTCGTGGTCAACCAGATCTACATAAATTTTAAGTCGTAAGTTTTCTACGTCAAACCTTTAGATCCGCTGCGCATAGGTTTACGTTTGCTATTGAATTCGTGATTTGTACATAACGAGATCCTCACAGATCCCAACACACCAACCATTCGAATAAGCCTTCCCGGATCTTAAAAGTTGTCTTTCACTCATCACCCGGCCTAATCTGAATTTGGTGATAACCGCTACGAAGGTCGAGCTTGGTGAAAACAGAAGCACCATGCAACTGGTCCAATAGGTCATCGAGGCGAGGAATCGGGAATCGGTAACGGAAAGTTATGTTGTTGATTGCACGGCTGTCAACACATACGCCATGTACTATTTTGTTTTGGAATAAAGAGAGCCGGCACCGCACATGGACTCAGACTCCGGCGCACGACTCCACGTTGGAGAAGCTCCTCAACTTGCCGTCTCAATTCCTCGTGCTCAGTCGGACTCATGCGGTATTGAGGCCTATTTGGTAACGACGCTCCCGGGACCAAATCAATATGGTGTTGTATGTCTCGTAGAGGCGGTAGTCCCGAAGGAATATCAGCTGGAAAGATGTCAGCAAACTCTAATAGTAACGGGTTGATTGACGCGGGAGGTTCCCTGTCGTCGGTTATATCTGCGCCCACCATCAACAACACGAAGGAGGACGTCCTCATTTCGAACAAAAAACCCGACCGTGAAAGGAAAAGGACCGGCGACGTCGTGGCGGGCTGTGGCGCCGAACAAAGTGTGTTGGGTAGCAAAATAATTGTGACGCCGCCAAAAAAAAAAACGAGTACCTGTCGAGGCGACCATCGTGCATTGCCGCATGATCAAACTGCCACGGACGGCCCCAAAGTAAATGGCACGCGTCCATTGGAACGACATCGCACCAGACTTGATCGCGATAAGTTGGGCCAATGGAGAAAGAGACAAGTGCCCGACGATCAACAGTAACCGTATTACCCTTTTGGATCCATGCGAGCGTATAAGGGCATGGATGAGGCTCACACGACAACTTCAACTTGTCCACCACCTCCTTCGCAATAACATTCTCACACGAGCCCGAATCGATAATAAAACGACATATCTTGTTCCCGACCGTGCATGTGGACTCGAAAAGATGGTTCCTCTCCAATTCATTAGAACCCCTCGGTGCGAGACATGTCCACTGAATCATAAGCGCCATCCCCACATCACTAGAGACATATTCCTCCGCCTCGCCCGGTTCGGCATCGAAGATGGGCCGCCCCTCATAACCGTTCGTCACAACATCATCGTAGACCTCCTCCGAGAATAATGCGCGAGTATTACCATTCCATGGACAAACTGCTTGATGATAATCCACCTCACCACAACTGAAGCATCGCAGCCAGGCCACATCACATGTTCCCGTCGACGCCATCTGCGGACTCGTGGTCCCGTCTTGTCGCAGTTGTGACCCACTGGATGATGGAAACCGGCTCGCTGCCGTACCCTGGCCCAATTCTCCGTCAACCGCCGGAGTTCCACGCATGGACTGACCACCTACTCCGAACGACATGCCCTGCCACGAAGAAGAAACAAAGGAGGGTCCCGACTTTTGTGCCAATTGATACTCAACGAGGAGTGCTCGTTGATGAGCATCCAAAATCATCTCCGGGCGAAAAAGATTCAACGTGTCACGTATGCCCTGTCGAAGTCCACCCACATAGCAAGACACCAATTGATTTTTCGTTTCGCGTAGCTCCACACGGGTTAAGAGTCGATAGAAGTCATTAGTGTAATCGTCCACCGACCATGCCCCTTAACGCAAATTTTGCAGCTGTTGGTACACAATGCTATCAAAATTAAATGGAACAAATTCACGTTCTACTAATTCTTGAAACTTCATCCATGAAGTGATGATCGGTTTTCCCTGACGACGCCGCATACTGGTCAATTGCATCCACCAAGTCGTTGCACGCCCACGAAATCTAGTAGCCACCAAATCCACTAGCTTGTCATCTGGAACATCCTTAAATCGGAGGAAGGCCTCGACCGCAGCCCACCACTCGAGGAATTCCGACCCATCCGTACTACCCACAAATTCTAGAATATCCACACGAAACCCTTGGTCCCAACGTGACCCATCACCCCCTTCTATCGGGCGTCTGCCGTCATGTCGTTTTCTACCCCATCGTTCACCGCCCACATCGTCAACGAAAGCCTCACGACACCGCTGATTGTCGTCGCACTGCCCCCAGGCATGGCGCTGTCCGCCATTGTCGTCGTCGTTGTCAAAGTCTCCGCCAAAACTCCCGTGACCGCCACCATCGTCGCCCGCAAGCCGACGGCGCCGCTCCGTCGCGAACGGATTGTCCACGCTAATGGTCTCCTCGTCCGCCTCGTCGCCGGACGGAGTCGGTGGTGAACGCTGGCGGGGCGCCCCGCCAAAGCCGCGTCCTCCATGTCCTCCGCGAGCCCCTCCACGCGTGCTTCGGACGCCGGCAGCGCGATTCGTACGGATCTCGTCCATCATAGTCCGCATCGCATCCCGCAACTCCTCAATTCCGGATGAGAGATCCATAAATCATTCGTCCATCCCGTGAAAGCGATCATCCATCCTCTGGAATCGCTCCTCAATGATGTTGTTGATTACGGCTTGTCCTCTCTTAGGCGGCATCGCGGATCGTTGCTGATCTCTGGATACCAACTGATGTAGAACGTGATATGAAAACAGGGAAGATCGAGATACTCTCTCATGAAATAGAACCAGATAATTTCATAAACTTCAATAATCGTCGTTCTGAAGTCTTACACCAGATAATAAATAAAAATGAGAGTCCACACTTGCCAAACAACTGCAAGGACATTATTTACTTACCTAGTCTATAATAAGAAATAAAGAAACTGAATAATAAAATGAAAGGGAAAATAGAAATAAATAAAGAGCTAAATCCGGAGTCGATCAAATTTATCCAAATATGTCAAGGCAACCTCGTCTCCATCATAAAGTTATTCACGTGAGCATTTAATATCTAGGCGAGTAACTAAGTAACAGATAAAATATCTTATAGAAATGCCCACAAAGAAGGAGATAAAAGTAGGACGATGGTTTCAGAAATGTGAAAATGCATATTCTCTAAGATGCTAATCAGACCTCTGTTGTATGAGTCATAGAATTTAGAGTTGTTGCTTCTGGTGCTGCTTGCATTATATATTTTTGGTTTGATATCGTTGAATATGGTTCTCTTGTAATGGGATACATAACTTTCTTTTTGTCGAGTGCTCGGCTATTATTGTTTTGTGCTATGAAATTCACATATCAGCTAATTTTTTGCTCTCTTTTCCTGGTGCATGCAGCTTCTGGAACAAAAGGAGGTTCATTGACATTGACAGGCAAGGTAGAGCAAGACATCTAGTGCTTCATTGTTTTTTTTACCTTTAGAACAAGTAAGTTGATGTTTCCCAAAATTGTTTTATTGAAGCCTGAAGTGGTATTTTGTTTTTCATGTTCTTATTACTCTATTAGAAAATATCTATATTCCCAACGATGGTTTAGTGATTTCACGTCATTAGCTTCATCTGCGTTTGAGTTGTATGCTACGTATTTATGTCTTCAGTTCTTAGTTAATCGGGCTTTTGCTACTACTTTGATACAGTGAAGAAGTTCAGTCATCTTGGTGATTCTCTAGCCGGTACTAGTCTGCTCAAATGCAAACTTTAATAGCTGCTCGGTAAAATAAAAATTTGATCTAAAATGGCTTAAAGAAGTTACAAAAATTTGCTGCTGAATATCAGTGGGGCTTGTACCTAAAGCTTGTGTGCTCTTTCAGGGTCCTATTGTATTTTTCTCTTGTCTTTTGGTTATCTTTTGGCTGGTTGGTGGTGTTTTTCTTTGTTGTTTATTGTTTTGTAGTTTCTTTATTTTCTGACGTTCTTGGTGTAGTATAAGGTTTTGTTGCTTGTTTGTTAGTTTGTTATTGGGGTTAGTTTTTATCTTAGTTTTGTTTCTTAGTGGCTTCTTATCCTTAGATTGTTGTTGTTTTACTTGTTTATTAATTGGTGTTGTTAATTTTCACCTGCTACATGCCATTTTTTTGTTGTATGCCTTTTGGAATGGGATATTCAACATTAAGTGTACCCTTTTCAGGATATTTTTCTTCAATTTTCAATTTTGTAGAAATGTAAATTGAGGCATTTCTTCATTTTCTTAATTTAAAAATGATCTTCAAACAAACCTCTTACCTCTTTTTGGCGCTAATTCTTGGAACACGGTGGAGATGACATCTACTAATAAGTTATGATGTTTTTTTATCAAGGAAGAGTTTTGTAGTTTATGTATAAAAAAATTTGTTTTTTTTTTCAAGAAACTAATGAGTTTGTGTTTTTTGCTCAGGAAAGAGTTTTGTAGTTTATGTGAAAAAACTTCTGTGTTTTTGTTCAAGAAACTAAAGAGGTTTTGTTTTTTTCTCAAGAAAAAGTTTTGTAGTTTATATGAAAAAACTTCTATTTTTTTGTTCAAAAAACTAAGGAGTTTATGTTTTTTTGCTCAAGAAAGAGTTTTGTATTTTACGTGAAAAAACTTCTATTTTTTGTTCAAGAAACTAAACAATAATCATTTTCTTGTTTCTTGATTCTTTTTCTTAGAGAAATAGATTCTTGAACAAGAAACATTCAAGAAACTGAAGAAACAGTTGTTTCTTGAACAAGAGACATTCAAGAAACTGTTTCTTGTTCAAGAAACTATTTCTTGTTAGTTCAAAAAATTGTTGCTTTGCAAGTTGGCTAGTTCAAAAAATTGTTTCTGCTTTGTTGTTTTTTGACTAATTTCTATTTATGTTCTTTTTTTTTATATTTAAATATTGTGTTTCTAACAAACTAGAAACTATTTAAAAAAATAACATTGATTGCTTCATGATTTTTAGGGTGATGGTTGGAGTTGGAGATGCCGATCTCCTAATTCTTCGGATATTTTGATGTTATCGGAGGAAGTGGAAACCTCAGCCCAGTACTATGGATTCTTGATGCACGACGATGCTCCACCGCTGAGGACAGTGGGCCAATTCCCCTTCGTACGGAGCAAATATTTTCACCATCTCTGGTATTTCATATTTCTCCCGCAACTTTACCAGTTCGCTAACCCACAGAGCGCTCACAACCTTGCATCTCCATATCCCCCTGCTCTGATGGCTCCTACATCGACATACGATGCCAACAATCCTCCGGCATTGAAATTTGGATTTCGCGATCTTCCTCCGGGGTCACCTCCACCTCATAGTCACTCACATCTGACATATTTGGTTTAAAGGCATAAAAAAAGAATAAAGACATATACAAAAATGCTCGCTATTTTTTAACAAGTTCAAAAGGCGCAATAATGACAACTAAAGAGGAACTCTCTGTTTATTGAAGAAATTTTCAGTTCTCCATCAAATTAAAGCACGAAGACCAAGAGACACGTCTGAAAAGATACCCCTTAAAATCCGATTAAGACTTATTTAGACCGGTTATTTCCAGACTGAGACTCTTTCCCACTTGTTTTTAGAGAGCGAGGTTGCGAGGAGAGCGTGGGAGCATTTAGTCACCTATAGTCATATATCCCTACCCACTACAGACAGTTTCTTTGTGCTCCTGAGTTTTTTTTTCACAACACACACACTTTAGACACGTGGGCTTATTCTCTGTCTGATCCTGTGGTTCACTTAGATAGAGAGGAATAGTGCGAAACATATGAATATTACTTTTATGTGCTCTCACATTGTTTTGTTGGTTGATCGACATCTCTCCATCTCTATTTGGGTTAAGCTGAACACCGAAAGATCTTTCGACTGACTCACTAGAGTCGCCGGAGGTGGAGGCTTCATTAGGGATCACAACAGAGCTCTCATTACCGCCTTCCACGCTCCTCTTTAGGCCTCTTCGAGCTACGACGCGGAGGTTCAGGCGCTCCAGATAAGTCTTCAGATTGCAGCTTCTATCTCTACTCACATTTGGATTAAGCTGGATGCTAACCACTATTGTTACCCTCTTGACCTCAGGCCACCAGGGCTCGTAGCAGATTCAACACCCGCTCATGTACATCAGATCCACACTTCAGTCGGTTCGCTAATGGATTTCGCACATCTTCTGCGAGAGGAACCGACTCGCAGACTTCTAGGCCAACCTCGGTGCCTCCACACCCTAGAGGCGTATTCTCCACCCTTACGACGCCCCTCCCTGCCTTCGTACTCTTTTGCGGATGGACCAACTTGATTACCCTTCTTTTAGATTTTAGTTGTCAGTTTGTACTTTTTGTATTTTAGCCCAGTTGTTGTTGTAGACTATTGGTCTGGGTACCTGTCTGTCCGGGTTTAAATTTTCGTTTTGGTTGTTGTTTTTCATTTTCTAAACAAGTGTAGACCTGTTATCTATTAAGCCCAATTAGGGTCTTGACTATTTAAAGGTTGGGATCAGACCTTAATCTCTGACCCTTCCTGGGTGTTTCTTCATAAACAAAAAAAATCTGCAAGTTGCATTCCTTCATTTATTGTCCCGACTGAAGAGAAATCTTCTCAACATAATCGTTGCCTGATCGGCAAAAAATTGAGTTTATAGCTTTTAGACATCTCGGTGATCCATCCACACATGGAAACCTGGGGGTCTCTACGTTGTACCCAAAATTTTATAAAAGCACGACACCAAGAGTAAAGCCGAGACGCGTAATTAGGCCTACACTAATCCCCTCAATAGACGACCCATAAGGAGTGCGGACCACCTTGCAAATAGTCCAAGACGAGAAGTTAGGTATGTCAATCCTCCGATCGGTCGAAGTCAGTCCTTGTCAATCAGCCCCTGAGTCTTCTCTTGGAAGAATGATGATCTCTCCTCATCTGAACACCAAACTGATAAAGCTGATGCCACCGCCCAAGTCGTCCCATCTTCAAAAGAAGAGTTTACATGAATACACACGACACCACCTTACGCCCCTAGCTGGCACCGAGCCTTTATTGCTTTTTCACTTTTTTTTTATGTATAAATATCGACTCCTTCTGGTCCTAGAAAAATAAAGGATCCACACATGAAAAATAATATCTAATCACATAAAAGAATATATAAGAAATCATCTCATATATTTATATAGCTGTTACACATCACTATATATTCTCTCAATAAAAATTCTGGAGAACCATTCTCCTTGCCTATTTCTGCAATACATCAGCAATATCAGTGTCGCTTCGTGAGTCTGTTCATATTTTTCCCTGATTTATTGCGATCAATACACAATAAATACATCAACCTCCAATTAAACCGCTCAACTCATATCAACAGTAACTGTTGGCGCCTGACTGTCAACAGGCGGGAAATTCCTTACACGCACACATTTTATTTATTTACAAGGGTATTTATTTTTATTTGTTTTAAAATGATATATTTTTCAATGATATTTAATAAGTATATGATTTTCAAATAAAATCAAATTAAATTAAGATTATGAAATATGCATTTAAAAAATATTGTAGATAAACACATTATAAAAGGTTTTCCGACAAATTTACGTGGGTTTTGAAGATTGTGTGATTCCACAAACTTTCAAACACAAACTATGATATTAAATAATTATGGAATGGAAATATTAGTAATGTAAATGTTGGTTTCGTCTCTCGGATATATGTGGTCAATTTTAACGTAAAATCATGTAGCATTTGAAAATATTATTTAATTAATTAATTCTTATTTTAATAGTTTGTAAAGTTGTGTGGTCTTTAGAAATATTATTCAATTAAATATTTCTTATTTTACCGAGAGGTTTAGTTTTAAACAGTGACGAATTTAGGAATTTTACTCGGGGGTCCAGTTTTAAATGTTAAATTTCGAACTTGTAATTTAAGTCAAAATGTTCATTTCATATAAAAATATATTTACTATAAATGTAAATATCGATATTGTGTACCATCAAGTTTTTAAAAATTTATAATTCATATATCACCCTCAAACTTCTACAAAAATAAACAAAAAAGAAAAAATGATCGAGATTATATAATTTAAGTTCAACATCTATAATTTATGGAAAAATAACTTTTTTGGTTGAAAATTTGATTTCAATTGAACTTTTGCAGCATATTGTATATCATTTTTGTTGATGAGAACTTATCAAATGAGCATTTTTTTAAGAAAAAAATAAATAAAATTAAAAATATGTGATTGTCACAAAAAAAAAGTAAAAAAAAAAAACAACATTAAAAAATGTAACAATAATAACTACTCGATTTTATAAATTACTAAATGAATATACAATAAAAAGACCGAAAGAGTAAATCGTTACAAATATTTTCAAAAACTATCTAGAAATATAAAATATAAGTATTATTAGTACCATTTCAATCCTGGCTCCTTGGCACCCGGCTACACATGGAAAGAAAGGGAAAACTCCTACTCGGAAGCAAGCACCATAATTTTTTAATAAATAAATAATACTATTAATTTAAATTAAAATAGAATAGAAAAAGTGTTTAATTATTAATATATTGTAAATATTTTTTTTTTATTTTATATATATATATTTTATTTATAGTATTTTATTTTTATATAGATA
>BKCP01006793.1:270895-281935 GCA_008636005.1 Striga asiatica | reverse complement strand
AAAATCCACGGCCGCCATAAGCTTCTTCTAGGGTATTTATATGAACTCCTTTTAGGGTTGGAGTCTTCTACAAGGCATAGGACTTCAAACAAGATTTACTTCCAAGGATACCATATCTTTGGTAAGTAAATCTTCTTTTCTCTCTCTTTGATCTCCTCTCCAAGCATGTCTCTTTTCTTCCTCTTCCTTCTCTCCTCACGAGCGATTCCCTGTCATTTCCAAAACCATAATAAGATCTACACGGACTTATATAAGGAATATAAAATAATATTACTTAAGGAAACATAATATACAAAGATCTTCCCTTTTATTCTGTGGTTCCAGGTGCTTGTTCGAACTAACGAACTAATGCCAAAATAAAATATCTTTCAATCTCCCCCTTTGGCATCTAGTTCGAAAACATCAGACTTGAAAGTCTCCTACAGCAATAAAAACAACAAGCACCCACAGATAAAATCAAGTAAAGATTAGTTCAATACATCACAAGTTCTCCTTAAAGCAGTTCTCCCCCTTAGTTCCTGCAGTCATCAAAATTCAACAGAATGCTTCTAAATTCATTTCAACCATAGACAGTAAGGATAACAAAACAACTGCATTAATCCCATAAAACAAACTTAGTAGCAAACAACAAATAACCAACCACATAAAAAGCTTCCCTACAACCCTCAAAACACACAAAGAAACAAAAACTACTCCAAGCTAACTACTCCTCATCTCCAAGCTTTTCAGTGGCATCATCAGACTCTTCATCCTCTTTCTCAATGCTCTTACTAGCAGCAGAAACCTTCTCCCCCTTTTTCGAACTACGGGATGCCGAACGGCCGGTCCCCGAGTTTCGAGTTGATCCCTTGACAGCCTGCAGCACTTGGCGAAGATAACCCTGTTGAGCAGCAACCTTCTTGGCCAAATCATCCCATTCTCCAAGTTGCTGAGCCACAAACTCACCCCAATTTTTAGGGACCAAGGAAGGAGCAAGTTCCTTCGTGACCTTGGAAATCCCTTTTTCATTCAAAGTACGAGCACTAACAGAGAGTGCTTTCCTGGGATTCTCAAGAGAGTCTTGGAAGCGAAGATTAACAGAGAAATTATGAGCAGACAAGAAGGACCAAATGAGACAAGGGAAGGGAAGAGTTTTGCGGGACTCAATGTTAGCTACAAAGGATTGAAGAATATGGAAGAAAAGATCCCCAAAGCTAAAAACTTTCCCAATCATGACCCAATAAATGACTTTGCATTGCAGCTCGGTAAGCAGAGTTTTATTTGAAGTAGGGGTCCAGTTGCCAGCACCAATTTTGTGCAACAAATTAGCAACTAAGCAAAGGGAATTCACAGAGAGGTTAGAACCAGGCCAAATATCCAACTGACCAGAGGTAAGAACAGTGGTCATTTCATCCAAGTCAACATCAGAGAGAGAAGAGCTATCAAGATCAGAGGGCAAACCAAGATGGGCATTAAACAAAGCAGGAGACACATCAATCACACGGTTGCGAAGAAAAAGTTTATGAAAGCGAGGGCTATCAGAGTCAAAAACAGCAGGAGTGAGATTAGCATAGAATTCTTTGACAGCTTGGCCACAAAAGGGCTTAACATCAGACACGGTCGTAGAAAGACCCACTTGCTCGATCAAACGAAGCACACCAAGTTCAACAAACTTACCATCGGTCACAGGATGTTCCGACCAGAACTCATAAGATCCAAAGTTAACAAAACGTTCATGAGCCGCTTCTGTATAGAATCGATTGGTGAAAGTGTTCTCAAGATCATATGCATCATCTTCAGGTTCAGGAGGGACAAGAGGTTCGTCGATGGCCTTCCCACGACGGCGGGTTGAACGACGGACTGGAACCTTCGAAGGAGGCGATGGTTGGTCAGAATGGACTTCAACGGTGGTAGCTGCCGTGTCATCCTTTTCTCCCTTGGTAGTCGTCGTTTTGGTGACAGACTTAGTTGCAGAAGTTGGAACAGCAGATGACTCCCCCTGAGTTGGGACGGCAAGTGGTTCAGCAGGCCCAGAAAGTCCAGGAACTCCAGTTGCAAGTGGTGAAATTTCAAGATTCTTGCGGACATTGTCAGATTTCGACTGAGAACCAGACGAAGAAGAGGCGTGAGAAGCAGATTTAGTTGAATGCGAAGATTCAGGGGCCGGGTCTTTTGCTGGTGGCGAAGGTTCACGGGCAGAGCCAGTGGACAAGGAAAGACGGCGGCGCGTGAGTCGCTTTTCTTTCTGCTTCTGGAGTCGTCGCTTGGATTTTTCTTTGCCTCCAGCCATGGGAGAAGAATGACGATTGAGAGAGGGGAATTTAGGGTTTCAATCGGTGAGGATGAACAAAGGAGAGAGAGAGAAAAGAAAGAACCAATAAAATGAAATAAAATAAAAAGAAACGTGTGTTAAGATCAGTTGAGAGACGTTGGATCTTAGGAAACCGCAAAAGGTAGGTTCCGAAAATCAAGGTGGTAATGGAGGCGGTTTTAGGAGAGAGAGAGAGAGAGAGAGAGGGAAAAATTCAAAAATAATTAGTGAAGCTAATCCCTCCAATAATCCAAAGATCAAACAAACCAAAACCATTCACACAAATAACGGTTCTCATTATTTCGAAATTTTGGAAAGAAATCAGATTTTACCCTTGATAATGTCCTCCCATATATTCTCGGATCATTGTTCAAAAAGGAAATCATATGCAAACATGCCTAATTATGAAAAGGAATAAAAATCGCACACAAAATGCACTAAAATCATAAGATCTTTTCCTCCCCAACTTAGACAAGATGACGGCAACAATCAGAGACCAACTACAAGATTCAAACTTTCTGAGGAACATAGGGTAAACGGATATATGTATATACACAGAGTAGTGCGAACCACAACTTCCAATACAATTTTTTTTCGAAAGAACACATGCGTTATTATTCATAGTGCATTTCACTTAGTAACAATCACTGCAATAGTGAAAGTCGACCCCACTACTTTGCACTACAATTTTCAGCAAGGATCCCAAAGTTTTTTTTTTTTTTTTTTTTTTTTTTTTTTTTTTTTTTTTTTTTTTTTTTTTTTTTTTTTTTTTTTTTTTTTTTTTTTTTTTTTTTTTTTTTTTTTTTTTTTTTTTTTTTTTTTTTTTTTTTTTTTTTTTTTTTTTTTTTTTTTTTTTTTTTTTTTTTTTTTTTTTTTTTTTTTTTTTTTTTTTTTTTTTTTTTTTTTTTTTTTTTTTTTTTTTTTTTTTTTTTTTTTTTTTTTTTTTTTTTTTTTTTTTTTTTTTTTTTTTTTTTTTTTTTTTTTTTTTTTTTTTTTTTTTTTTTTTTTTTTTTTTTTTTTTTTTTTTTTTTTTTTTTTTTTTTTTTTTTTTTTTTTTTTTTTTTTTTTTTTTTTTTTTTTTTTTTTTTTTTTTTTTTTTTTTTTTTTTTTTTTTTTTTTTTTTTTTTTTTTTTTTTTTTTTTTTTTTTTTTTTTTTTTTTTTTTTTTTTTTTTTTTTTTTTTTTTTTTTTTAATAAACAAAACGCACTACGGTTTTTATGAGGGTGACCACCTTATAACTTCGCATAAAAACACCACATAGTAATATGCAGTGTGTGTCACTAGCTTACGCCCTTCTCAACATTTTCTGTCCAAGACGCTCTTTTCACAGTCGATCCCGCTTTGGGAAACGAGCCATGTGCTAGCTATCGCTCTAGATCATTTATGAGAAGGCAGCTCTTTTTGACAAAAGGAAATAAAAAATACTGAAAGTAACTATGTTCCTCAATCCAATAAGAACTCGCAGTCAGCCTAGAACTGCTAACATCACTCAGGTTTTCAAAAGGATCTGAACGTCAATTAAGAATTTAGTGGTGAAGAAAATGCATAATGCAGGAACATGCCTAATGCCATATACCCTATATGCTTACACACAATGCAAATATAATAGATACTAGTATACAATACAATATAATATAATGCAAATACACGCAAGCACTCAGTATGAACAGATCCCTAAGGATTTCCTTAGAGAAGTGAACCTTTGAGAATCCAGTGCTTTAGTGAATATGTCAGCCAGCTGGTTTTGAGTAGGAACATGCTCAAGAACAATCACATCATTCTCAACCAAATCTCTCATAAAGTGATACCGGATATCTATGTGTTTAGTTCGAGAATGCTGAACCGGATTTTTAGAGATATTAATTGCACTGGTATTGTCACAAAAAAGGTTCACAGTTCTTACCTCAAGACCAAACTCAATCATCATTTGCTTCATCCACATGAGCTGGGAACAACAACTTCCAGCGGAGATATATTCGGCTTCAGCGGTCGAGAGTGCCACACAATTTTGCCTTGAGACACTTTTCAATCGTGTACTTGTGAAGTACAAGATTCTCGGCAGCTGGGTCCGAAAATTCATCAGAGTCCACTTCGCTCAGGTTTTTCGCGTAAGAACCTGCATCAGATTCAACATCAGTTAGATGAACAGAAGAGGTAAAGCAGTTATATTCATTAAGAAGACATTTAGCGGAGTTATTTGAGTAGTTAGAATTCTCAGTCGTTTCAGATTCTTTGTCCTCGTCGTCGCTGGAATCAGACCACGTAGCCTTGAATGTCTTGTTCTTCTTCTTGAAATTAGGACATTCTTTTTGAAAATGTCCAAAGCCTTTGCATTCACGGCATTGGTCCTTCTCTACTCCTTGATTGGAATTCTGGAACTTGTTCATCTGCAAGCCAGAACGCTTCTCTCCGAATTGCTGAATTTGGTTCCTACCTCCATCAAACGATCTATTACCCTGAAACCTCTTTTTCTGAAATTTCTTCAGCTTCGAGACATTTTTGGAGAGTACAGTAAGTGCCTTGGTGATTTCATCAGGATCAAAAGATTCCTCATCAGATTCTTCATCTTCAGCTACTGCGGTGCGAACCTTGGCCTTTAGTGCTAAGCCTTTTCCTTTGCTTATTCTCATGGAATCGAAACCATGATTGATTTCAAATGTCCGAAGTTCGCTGAGAAGATCGTCAATGCCAAGTTTCTGAATCCTCTGAAAACTCTCAAGTGCTGTGATTTTGATCCCAAACCTATCCGGCAGAGTTCTCATCAATTTCTGAACTTGTCTAGCCTCTGGAACCGGTTCACCAAGCATCGCACTTTGGTTAACTAGGTCGCAGAACCGAGCATAGTACATATCGATAGTTTCATCCTCCCTCATGCGGATTTCATCGAGTTATGTGGAGACTCTTTGCAGCTTTGAGGTTTTTACGGCATTTGTACCCTCAAATTGTCTTTCCAAAATCCTCCAGGCTTCTTGAGCGGTGGTACACTGAATGATTATCTTATGACGAGTTGGATCTACTGCAGACATGATAGCATACAAAGCACGGAAGTTCGCTTCTTCCGCTTGTTTTTCATCGTCAGTCCAAAGACTCCTTGGTTTTTCAACAAGAACTTGAGTGGCAGAAATAGACAACTTTGCATCCGAAGGTTCACCTTGTTTAAATTCAGCGGGAGCTTTTGGCATAAGTGGTGTCGACCATCCTGATTCAACAGCCTGCCACGTGCCTTTACCAAGGGAACGAAGAAAAATTACCATCATGGATTTCCAATAAGCATAGTTTGCTCCATCAAGGAACGGAGGGCGCGAAACAGACATTCCATCGTGACTCATGGTGACCAACACACAGTCCCAAAGATCTTTATCCCGTAGTAAGAACAGGAACACTGCTCTGGTGCCAATTGAAACTTATATTTGTCACGGAGTGCGCGAATAGTAGTACGAACTATAATAAGAATTGTAAAATGCGGAAGCAAGCGACCGAAGATTAACGAACTCTTCAGGGAAGCATCCCACTTCCCCTCAGAGCTCTTTCATTGATAGATCACTCATATACATAGTTTGGACTTACAAAGACTCGAACTCCATTCAAATCTAGCCAACACTACTTGATCCTATCAACTAATTCTCCGGCCACGTCCCGTGGACTTATAAAACCTACACTTACTCCCTAAGTGTATAAACCGTAAAATAGTTTTGATGAATGAATAAAGAACTAATCGAAAGCAGTACCAGTCCTTGAGTTTGTAAGAACTCTCAGACTGAACTGAATACTACCAAAATAGAACTGAAAGCAAAATGAAGCTTGAATGGCTCTCGAATATTTCTCTGTAAAAATCCACGGCCGCCATAAGCTTCTTCTAGGGTATTTATATGAACTCCTTTTAGGGTTGGAGTCTTCTACAAGGCATAGGACTTCAAACAAGATTTACTTCCAAAGATGCCATATCTTTGGTAAGTAAATCTTCTTTTCTCTCTCTTTGATCTCCTCTCCAACCATGTCTCTTTTCTTCCTCTTCCTTCTCTCCTTACGAGCGATTCCCTGTCATTTCCAAAACCATAATAAGATCTACACGGACTTATATAAGGAATATAAAATAATATTACTTAAGGAAACATAATATACAAAGATCTTCTCTTTTATTCTGTGGTTCCAGGTGCTTGTTCGAACTAACGAACTAATGCCAAAATAAAATATCTTTCACAAAACAATGCAGTTTAGATTTTAAGTGTTAATGTTTTGTGGATAGTTGTATTAATTGGTACTTTGTGGATAGGCCATTATCAAATTGTAAGGGAAATTATATGATTCTTTTTGTTAACTTAAGGTGTTTGTTTGTCTGATTGATTCGTATGTTGTGTTTTTTGTTGTGTGTATATAATGTGCAGACTTCAAAAATAATTGTGCATTACTTTAATAAGTGATGTGCATTTTCGAATCTCGGTTAATTGTTTCGGCTGTTCTAGTTTAATGTGTGTTATAATGGGAAACATGGATTTTATTGTTGTTTATTTAATGTGCCAAAGATATAGCCTCGGGTTCAAGGCCATCTGCAACTAACAAATCACCACCTTCAGTTGATGATTCTCGACCCGAGAAAAGGAGCTTCAGATGTTGCTCAGATGATAAAAATCTGAAATCATGTGTACAAAATTTGAATGAAGGAATTAGTATCTGGGATGATGTCATCTTTGATGATTTCAGAGAGAGAGAGAGACAGTTGTTGGAAAAACAACAATAAAGAAACCCGGTTTATGTGATGAGCATTCTAACAAGCGGCTTAGGCTAAATTGCAAAAACTAGCCAGTAACTTAGACGGGTTGGCAGTTTTACCCACCTTCTTTCGATTTTGGCAATAATAGCCAAAACGTTTTAAAAAATCGGTCCTTCTACCCAAATCCGGCCAAACTCGTCGGAACTCCGCCTGAGGTCACAAAACTTGCCAGCGTGGACTACACGTGGAGGAATTAATCCACCTCAGCTATACCGTCTATAAATACACCATCCACGTATTTTAGGCCAAATTGCAAAAACTAGCCAGTAACTTAGACGGGTTGGCAGTTTTACCCACCATCTTTCGATTTTGGCAATAGCAGCCCGAGCAACCATCATAGCAAACTCCAAACACGTGGATGAGGTGGATTAATTCGTCCACGTGTAGTCCACGCTGGCAAGTTTTGTGACCTCAGGCGGAGTTCCGACGAGTTTGGCCGGATTTGGGTAGAAGGACCGATTTTTTAAAACGTTTTGGCTATTATTGCCAAAATCGAAAGAAGGTGGGTAAAACTGCCAACCCGTCTAAGTTACTGGCTAGTTTTTGCAATTTGGCCAAGCGGCTTACAAGAGACAACTGGTGGAAAGTGGAAAACTGAGGATATTTAAATTTTGATTGTGTATTGACCTGATAATAGACTTAAAAATTGCAAGTTGTACCATCTTCTGATGTGAATTGTTCATGTGGGTTTGTGTTAAGATGATAAATTATAATGTGCTCCTTTTCAAATGTAAATGTTTATGGATAGATGAAATAATGTGTGTATATAATTTTAGTTAATTATTTTAGCATACTGGGTTAACGTGTCTTACAATGACTATTGTGGAATTTGTTTTGTTTTTGTAGTTTTAAACTTTTAGTGTGGATACGGTGTATATATTTGGATGCTCAGTTATAAAGTGCTACTTTTAAAGTGTAAATGTGCATATATAGGTGAACTAATGTGCATTTTTTGAATGCAAGCTAGTAATATCGGCTGTACTTGTTTAACATGGTTTTGTAGAATTTATTGTTTATAATTTACAGTATTGTTGAATTACGTTTTTCATTCTTCTTTTTTTTTTTTGTTAAAAAAACTCTTTGTTTATCCACATTTTGTGCATGTTTTGATTACAAGTTCATAAGTTTTAGATATAAATCGTCGAATTCTTATAGTACACAAGTTGATGCTATTTGATGGATTCTAGAACATGTAAATGACATCGACAAGGTTAAATGGAAGGGAGAATTTTATCTCTACACAGCATTTACTATTTAATTGGAATATTGCCAAATGAATTAATTAATTTGCAAGTTTACCTAATGTGTGGAAATTAAATGTTGCGGTTACCTCAACAAACATAAATCACTCTCCTTAAATAATGGGATTTGAATCAGCCGTTTTATTTGCAAAAAATAAAAATAAAAAATAAATGAAATGTGTATATTACCTATCGTATGACGCAACAAAATTGAAGAGGATTCAAAAAATCAATCGATCTTGTTGATACTATCCCGTAATATATTCTAAAAAAAAAATTAATTGTTGCAGTTCTATATACTCAACATATACATATAATATATACAGTTGATTAGTTAAAAACTTAGTTAAAAGTCTATAAAGTATATAAAGATTCAAAAGTGTATCAGTATAAACGAAACATATACTAAATAACAGTATATTTGTCGGGAACATATACAGAAGATATATTCATTGTATACATAGGGCATAAAAGAAAATACACAAAAGATAAATCAATCTTGTCATTATATACAGAACATATACAGAAAATATACAAAAACCGCATTAGGGACTACGTTTAATATTGAATCAGATCTCTTTCTCATCGATGCCCATATACATACATATACATATACATACAATTAATCCTTCATATTCATTTTCCTCATTCTCATCTTCTCTTTAGTTTATCCTGCTCCTGTCATCTCTTTCAGAATCCCTCTTCCTCTCCTCCCTTCTTGTACTCGATTTTTCACGGCTTTCATCATCATTTTCTCTCTGTCTTTCCCTTCCACGCCTGGACCCTAATGTTCGGACTTCCGCCATGAACCCTAATGTTCAGACTTCTGCAAGTGGGATGGAGAAAGAACAAAAAGTAATTCTGGGAAGGAAGGGGCGGATCTAGGGTTGTTCGTCGCCGATGTCAAAAGAAAAACAAGAGGGTGGGAAGGTTAATCTTACGGGCTGAAGTGAAGAATAAGAGAAGGGAGATGGAAGGGGAGAGAGAAGAATAAGAGAGATAGGGAGAAAGAAACGTAATTGGGGGAAGAGAAATTATTTGTTTCCTTAAAGATATGTAATTAATGATTTAATTCATCATTAACTAAAATAGATAGATGTTTTCTGGTATATTCACAAATAAAAACATGATTTTAGGTAGGATTGTTAATATTTACTATAGATATTTAATTGTGTAATAAAAAATAAAATATATGGTGTAGGGAGTAATTTTCTCTAAATGGAACTGTCTGCAATTGTAATTTCTACCGAATCGTTTGACTTTGGATGTTCTCCTTCTTCCCACGAATCTTTAGTTGCCATTTTCTTTAATTTTCTTTTTCTTTTTAGATTGTTTATAGTGTAAGAAGAAACTTCGTCAATTCAAGCTCGTGTCTTGGACACTTTTGATTCTTTAGTTATTAGTTATCTTATGTGAAATGACAATATTGTTTTCTCAGAAATGCTATGGAGCCATCAGATAGTTTTCTTATAGAGCCATCCATTACTTTATGTATCGACACGTGTCTAATGTGTATTTATTGCAGGACACGTGTCAATACACTATTTGTGGATAACTATGGATGGCTCTATAAGTCGAGCCATCCGATGGCTCTATAGCAAAACCGTTCTTTTCTATTGTCTTATTATATATCATCAATACCCAATCAAATCTGAATATAGACATAAAATCTTATTATACTAACATAAATTTGGGTAACTACTATTTGTGCATATTCAATGCAATATTGTTCATTTACTTTCATAATATTGGGCATGTTTCATAAACTCTTATTCTACTAACATGTATCTTCATAACTACTATTTCAGAAATTCTATGGCGCCCATATGGTGCCATAATCTCACGATCCAACGCCTAATATCCATTCTATCAATTTAAATCCCGAATTTCAACACAAAAATTGATTAAAAGAATGTTCCAATCACAGCTTGTGTGGAAACAACAATTCAGAAAAACTTTTGAGTCCTTAATAACTACTTTCTTAACTACGAACTGCCACCAAATTTGTTTCTAAGGCGTTGTCTTCACCGTGATCAACAAACTCAAATTCACACTACCATCAATTTAAACCCTCCTAGCTATATCACCAACTAGTCCTTAACAAAATCATCACTGCTATCGGGCTGATTCACCCGACGTCCACTCATCTTTCCACGTTTTGCACGAGTTTCATCACAGTCTGGTTTATTCACTTTTCTTTTACCTACTGATATGAGACACAAAATATATAGATAAAAAAAACTTCTTAACGCCAATGACCTCTTGGCTTAGTGGTAAGAGTGAGGCACCCTTGACATGAGGTCAAGGGTTCGAACCCCCCGGAGCGCAATGGTGGAACAATTAATACTGAGGACTAGAAGCGGCAGTATGGGAGGCTGAAACTCGGTGGGAACCAGCGGCTGGATAGGCGGGGCCAGTATGAAGTTAGGGGGGCCAGCGAGCGATCACTTTGGTGGGAACCAGCGGCTGGATAGGTAGGGCCAACTTGGAACTGGGAGGGCCAGCGAGCGATCACTTGGGGATCGACTCCTTGTGCGCGGTAGTTGAGGGTATTAAGTAACTGGGAGCCATTGTGTGGCTACCGCTCCTTGTGCGCGGTAGTTGAGGGTATTAAGTAACTGGGAGCCATCGTGTGGCTACCGCGGTTTAATTGGAGGCAGTGTCTGCAGGGGCCGGAGCTGTTTCCTCGAGGACTAGTCAGGCGCAAGCTTGGAACCTCGGTATCAAAAAAAAAAAAA
>BKCP01006793.1:252345-270864 GCA_008636005.1 Striga asiatica | reverse complement strand
TTAACGAAATAACATTAATGGCACTATACCCCACTCACAAAACATCAATGAAAACAAAAAATGGACCAATAAACAAAAAAATAATAATATTGTGAATCCAACATACACTGTCAAACACGCAACTTCGTATATACAACAACTCTTATATAAACTTCAATATCTGTTTATACCAGTGTTCTAGAAGTCGCTAGGCGCCCGACCAATGCCTAGCGCCTAGAGCGCCTAGTCGGGGCCTAGGCGGAGCCTAGAAATTATAATAAATGTATTATTTTTTATTTATTTTCACAATTTCACTAATAAAATTATAATTTATAATTAATAAATCCATACACCTAAGTCTCAAACTTTTAAATTTCTATTCTTATCATTGTAATTTTATCAAACACATTATCTACATGTTATGTTTTAAACATTACACAACATAATAAAATTATAACAACCAACTAAACTCCATATTTCACTAATTACATCAACTAATTAACTAATTAAATTAACATAAATAATAATACAATAAAATACGTGAATAACAGAATAAGGAATAAAATAAATATGTTCCAGTTAGGCAACTACAAGTTAGTATTTAGTAATACAATAAACATAATCAATTGTAAGTAATAAACGTAAACTTACATGGGTAATTCTACCGTTAGGTACCCTTCGTACTTGCCTCGTACATGCATGACAACAGGTATGCCTCAAATTAATACCAACTGTCCCTAAGGATTTGTGTGAATACTGAAATGCCCTTACTAATAAAAACTTGTAATGAATTTACATAAGAGGCCTTGAAGTATTGATTTTTTAACATTGATCCTAGACATAATTACATGTATCAAATAAACCACCAAAATTTTCTAAATTGCATTTCATTTTATTTGTATCAAATTTTTCTTTTTCCTACCCCGTATCAAAACCCCCAAATCTGCAGGACCGGCGCTGCACCACCGACGACGTCATTGTCTCTTCCTGATCGGAAGAAGGGATATCTTCACAAGGCGTTCCTCGTGGCTACGCGCTTAGCAAACGGAGGCGCCGACTGCCCTAATCTCAACTTGCGACGAAAGGAAGTACGACGTTGTCTTCGACTAGCTCCAGTTTCCGGACACCGAGTGCAGCACCCACTTCTATCCAAGTGCGTTTTGTAATGAGCCGATGTCGGCTTCTTTCGGTAACTACTCTATTATGCTCGCTGCTCTATTTACATAAATGGATTTCATTATTGGTTGGCCTCATATCCTTGTCGTACTCGTTTCTGTATCAATTCCTTCGACTATGTGATGAGGACTTCCCGAGGGCTAAAATTCCTCTGCCTCCTAGTCGTTTTCCTGTTGATCCATAGTCCAATTTGTGTCTTGTTGAGCTCGATAGATCCTTGGCTGTTGTTGTTCACATAGAGAACTGGTTGGTCCGGGACCGTTTGATGGACCGTTTTGAATTTGAAATTTGAGTTTGGAATCACGAATCTTGGGCTCGGGTGAAGGCTTATTTTTCTAATGTAAACTATACTATTGTTAGGATCATGGGCCTTTTCAACACCGAAAAGTTATTTCTTTGGGATGATAGAACTAAATAGTGCTTTGGGACTGCACCACAAGAGATCCATGGTTCTCCATCATTGCTTCATATGTCGTGAGCCACATGCCAGTCGGGAGGAAAAAACAATTGCGGCAGCAGCCCACCTTGTATGTGGAGAGATGTGGAACCAAGGTCCTCTGTGGTCAACTCACTCAATATGTTAAAAGTTGCTTTATTTGGTTAGATATTATAATTTGAAATACCCTGCAATGGATACAATATGCTATATCATAATCAGATTGTATTGCTAAAGCTGAAGGTACGTATGACAAGAAAAAGAAGCAAGAGGAAAAAGGTAAATATTTTGTTGAATGTTGAGCCATGCCGATTCTCTTCTTTATGCTTGCTGACTCTTTATATGCATGGTGTGAATATTGCTTGGAATAATCCATGGGAAGTGGATTTAGTTCAAGGGTTTGAATAATTCAAAATTGCATAAATTTGTTGTGAAGTGTTTTTTTTTTTATATTGTTCCTTCTTTTTTTCTTATCAAATGAGTTGCAGTGTAGTTATGCACTCGTACCATCGATACAGAGGGCATATTCCTGATTTAAAATTTAGCTCAGAAGTGATATGTGGGTTATATGATTTTTTTCATTTTCTTA
Source organism: Striga asiatica (assembly GCA_008636005.1). Classification (NCBI taxonomy): domain Eukaryota; kingdom Viridiplantae; phylum Streptophyta; class Magnoliopsida; order Lamiales; family Orobanchaceae; genus Striga; species Striga asiatica. The sequence goes on along the minus strand of BKCP01006793.1, from coordinate 268,684 downwards.
TATGTTGTAGATTACCAAAAGTTACGTAAATTTCTTTAGCTATAGCTTAAGCATTTCATTTTTTACGGTATATCGACTTAGGTGCACACTGATATCTTGCAACGATTTTTTCTTGGCTTATCCAGCTGAAAAAAAAAATGAAATGTGCTTAAGAAGGTCAGCAGACTGCCACAACAAACGGTTTCAACAACAGACACTAATGAAGGGTCATCTGTGAGTTTCTTTTTCTTTTCCCCCAACTTAATCAATATTTTTTTACCTACCAAATATACTTATTTTAGTCCTCTGCTATGTGAGAAAGTATTTGTGGGTTTATCTAACTTTCGACGTTGGCGTGTCGTGAAAATAAGCAACATCTTGTGCCTTTGATGCTTTAATATGAGGCACACATGCATTCCTATTGTCCCTTCCCTAGAAGTACTGTGGATTTGTTTAGCTAAATGAAAAATAGGACTTTGATTCCTTTCTTATCCGGATTATTGGGTTCTTTGTCTTGTATTATTGTGTGGACCCCACACAAACGCAACACAACACAAGCCCTTATTCATACCACTATTTATGAACATAATCTCATGAAAGATTATTATTATCTTAAAAAAATTCAACCTTGAGTTCATGTTTCTTCGAAGATTTTTTCATAAATAGAACTGATTATGCAGGCTGCTCCTCGACCAGGAAAACTGGTCACAGAGCCCAACAGTATTCCCTCCGTACAATATCTACCGCCGTAAACAAATAGCCTCATTGTGGAATTGGTTTTCAAAGGGTTTGAAGGCTATAGACAAGTTCGTATGGAATATGAAATAACTCCATGGCCTTGGTTGCCATGGAAAGCCTCGGGTCTTTATTGTCGCCATCCAGTGTCCAATGTTCATTACATATGCTAAAATATAACAAAACAGAGTTCCTTTTTTTCGACACAGAACTCGATTTCTGGTATTTTCTCCAATACTGTTTGTGTAATTATACGAGTGAATTCAAGGTACTATGGGTCAAGCCTGATTCTTTGTTCTATTCGTTAATTGTTAACTTGGGCGATGCAGTTTTGCTTCGAAATTCATAAATATGTTTTTGGTGTTGCTTCGTATGCTTTGTTTTATCGTTGTTCAAAAGTTGCTTCGAAATTCAATCAAGCTTCTAAAAGTATGTTAGAGATTGGTTTGATGATCGACTTGGTTGATCTCTTGCTGAGCCAAAAAGATGGAGCTCGATTATCTTCATATTTCATTAAAAAAAAAAAGTGACGGGTTGACCAGCTTAATGTATAGGTCGTGTGATTTTTTAAAGTTTGGGGAGTGAATTGATACAAGTTGTGTAATATAAAAATAGTAAAATAATAATTATAAATAAGTAGTTAAAAAATATATAATTGGTCAGTTAAATCTTATAAGTAACACAAAAAACATGTTAAATCAATGTATATTCCCAATTCCCTTATGTGTAGTATTTTTGTTTTTAAAAATAAATTATAAATGAAAAATTATACCAAACACAATAAAAAAAACATTACACCCCGTTAAAAAAAGTGTTCTCGTGTTTTTTTTACACTTTTTTTTTTTATTTGAACCAAATCCTTATAAGGAAAAATATTTTTTATTCTTAATTTTTCTTTAATTACTTAAACAAATCCTTATAAGGAGGTTACATTCATTAACGTACTGTTTCACACCAAACGTTAATGCAACGGAAGTTTGTTTTTAATCAAGCAGAACGAACAAAAATAAATAATAAATAATTTTAAGATTGCCAAACGTACTTCTTGTAATATATGATTTGGAAATAATTATTTTATATTTAAGTGCTTTGACAACACCAACTTTTATTAATATATATGAAATAAAAGTAAAATTTTAAATTATTGTAAAAATATAGTTTTGATTGTGTTATGATATACATTAATATAAATTTTAATTCAATAAAACTCATCAATTTTGTTGGTTCTTTTGATAATTTCATGCTGCCATTGGAAATATTTCAGGTTTGGATATCCGGCCGTGAACGCCTCATACTATGACTTAATCTTCTACCCGATCAGACTGATAAATCATATATGTCTTTTCGAAATAGAATGAGCGATATAAATTGAAAAAATTATGAAATTCCAACGAAAATGTATTATAACAAAATTTGAACGACAATTCTAACAAATATCTCAATGTTATTATTCCGGTTTGAATTTTCCTATGAAAATTTTAACACAATAATTCATTGAAATCGTGGGTAGATCCATGTTTATTTAATAGGGCCAACACAAGCCCTCATCCCAAAACATATAGCATAAGGTATAAATTCATTACATATATTTTTCATTTTACTTGTTTGATATTTTAGGATTCAATATGTGATATATAAGTACATATTTGTATACTTATATATTATATTTCATTTTATAAGAATCAATGACAAAATAACTATTGATTAATATTATTTTTTTTATCGAATAGAATATATATCTATATAATGGACCAATCCATATTGCCATAATTTGCAAGGTTTTGGATGTGGTTTTTTTTTTCATCTATATTTGATATTTAATTAATGTTTATTGATTAACAAAAATCTTGTAGATTAAAAAAAAACTAATTAATTTTGTGTACTCAATGGCTAATATTCGTTAACTATAAATTGAATTAAATGAATTTATTTTGACCGTAGATTAGATATATTTTCAATAAGATGTTTATATTAATTTCAAAGTAATTTATTGATTGAATTAAAAAAAAATATTACAAAATTGATTTGATTATTTATGGTTATAGATATAAATTTAATTAACTATATTTATAGTTCAAAGGTATTTAAAATATTTAATAAAATATTCAGAATAAGTATGTTTGAATCATACGAATAATTTAAAATATTAATAAAATTTTCTAAAATGTAGTTAATTTAACCATAAAAAGGTAAATCTCCATTACCATTTCTAATGATAATACTATTGAAAATTAAAATAATATATTAATAAAATTAATGTCTGATGGTCGAGTACAATTCAAAATTATAATTTTCACCTTAGAAGTACCTATGCACATCACAAAACTATTCAAGTTTTGAAGATAAATGTAATTTTTTCTATATATTGTTTTATAAATGAAAATTAGTAAATAAAATAGTCATGTATCTAATTTAAATAATAACACTAGGTATTCATGGAAACATATAGATAGGTTACGCTACAAAAGTCGCAGCAATAAATTAAATGTCTTGCCCATAAGTATATACAATTTGGACAATATATCATGCTAATAAATGATTATGTTGAGGCAACATCAATATTTTTTTTATTTTTTTTATTTTTGTTTACCATACAGTAATTAAGTCATTTGATAAATTCAAATAAACTTCCTTTTGTAAGTTTTTAATTATTCCATGATTTTTTAATTGTTAAACATGTGTAGCAACTTAAATCACTTCAACGTAACCATGGTTCTAAACTTCTAATTATCTTCTATTTATATCAATGTTACTCGATTATTTTGCAATAATTTTACTATATTTTCTATACAAGCGTATTAGCGCAAGTACCTTATTCGTCGATTGTCTTAATTTTCTTTTCAGTCTTTTTCAAATCTCAAATCTTAACATCAAAATAGCATATTACCGCTTCGTAATCTTGTTGGCAAAACCGACTGTCATCAAATAACATGAATATATATGGTTTTAAATATATATTACAAGAATATAACATATTTATTTTATTTTTAGATATATATATCATTCTGTTTCGAATAGACGTATATATAATTGAGCAATCCGAAGATACAACAAATATTTATGGTAAATTGCGGTAGATTTAACTAGGAAGTTAATTGATACTAGTTGATAAGGTTGTTTTAAGCTTATAACAACTTATCAACTAGCTAATATATAATTTATTTTGTAAAAATACCTTAACAAATAAAAATTTCAATGATCATTTTTAATTGTCACCAAAATATCATTTAAGATAAGCTCGAGCTATTTTATGAGCTCAACTTACTAGAAGAGAATTATTTGAATATAAGAAGCTAATTTAAATAAATTGTATAGTAAATGACATTGCTTACAAAAATTCATTTAAATAAAAGAAGCTTATAAATTATTTAGATACATTATAAAGCAAATGACAGTGCTTATAAATATCACTTTTAGCGTTAATAGTTTCATTTTCTAAAAATGTACTTATTTCATATTTTGAATAGGTATTATGATCAATTTTCATAATCGAATACATTTTCCTATTAATTAGTTAAACTTTATGGCAAATGCACCAATTTAATAATATTGTTAACTAGTATTTGAAATATGTTTGACTGTTTAGCTTATCACTAGTGCGTGGTCTCTGCGATGTACGGGAAAACAATATTACGATTTTATTATAAATTAAATATATAAATAACATTAATCTCGATTTATCTATTGTTTTTATATCATTATTTATTTTATTTTATAATTGTCGATGATTAAATATCAGTCTATATTATTTTTATTATTATTGAGTACTTGACAGTTAGAATAGGAGTTTATTTCCTTAATAATTATATAATTATTGGAATTATAAGTTACCCGCCTTTCAAAACCAAAAAAATTGAAACGAGTGCCATTTTATGCATAGCAAAATATTAGGCGGCAATAATCCCTTTTACTAAAACTAGGGCTAAGATGTGAGACTGCCCCTTATTTCTCCACGCCCCAACGCCATTGTCATTCCCTCGCCCGTCTTGCGGCCCATCGGAAAAATTGAAAAGAAGCAGAAAAATATCACAATCCGCGGTCGGAGATTACCTTCGGCTCTAAATATCTTCATCGTCTCCGTGCTCAATTCGTGGTCAGCCCAAAAAAATTGGAAACTCGTGGTCGGAGACATGTAAGTATAGTAAATTGTTGAAGTTGTTTTGGCTGAAATATTTAGAAGGTAATTGGTTAAGACCTTTGAAAGTGGTAGTAGATTTTAGTTATTACCCTTTCTAACACATCCTGTAGAGTTCGTTTGATTATTTTACTTTTACTTTTCTAATATTATTTTCTTCTACAAATGCACCAGTTCATTAGAGAGATTCAGTGAAGGAGGATAGTGGATGACATGGTGAAGATTGGGAAGCTGAATAATTGCTTGGCAGTCTGTGATGTGTCGGATAGTAAGACCTGGATTCAAATGAAGGTATCGGTTGCTCTCGGGCTTTTGGTGTTTGAATTGAGTGAGGAGCCTTGGAAAGGGAAAGTGATTACGTTCAGCGAAAGTCCCGAACTTCAGACTTTCAAGGGTTCTAACTGAAGGATAGGTCGAAGTTTGTGAGGTGTATGGATTGGGGCGGGAAGAAGGTGTTTGACTTGCTGCTTCATGTGGCGGTGGACGGGAAACTAAACGTGGGTCGGATGATTAAGAGATTGTTCATTTTCGGTGACATGGAATTTTACGAGGCCTCTATGAATCCATGAGAGTATGGGACTGATTACCAGGCGATTGTGAGGAAGTTCGGTGAGAAGGGGTAAGGGATCGTGTATCGAATGATGAAGTTGTTTTTGGAGGGAGGTGGTATTATAGATCTTGTGGTGGTTATGGAGGATGCCATTGCAGGGGAGGAATATCATAAGCTTGAGGTGGTAGACTGGTTATGAAATGAAAGAATATTATAGTTTTAGTTCTTGTGATTTGATTATATTCATAAGTCCCGTTTGAATAAATTTTTCATCATCTTCTAATAAAATATTTTCATTGAAAATAAATGCATACTTAGTTGATTGAGTACTATGATTATGGTTGATTGTATGTCTAGTTCATTAATACTGGGAATTTTATTGAGGTTGTTGAATATGTCTTATTACTATTGGAACTTTGATTGATCGAGTACTATTGTTGGCTGTGCTTTGGGTTTGTTGATATTGCGAACTTGATTGTATGTGATAGTTTTTGGGTTGATATTGTGTGAGGCAAAACAAAATGAGCACTCTCAACCGCACCTTACATATCCAGTCATACAAATACATGATTTGGGAATGCCACATATGTACACCGATTCAACAATTCATCGGTGACTTTTCTACACAATTTGACAAACTAGACAAATAAAACAGAGCTAGTATTCATGTTGCTAAGAGCAACTCATGACACGACATGCTTCTTCATTATCTGCAGAACCGGCATCACATAGTCTATGGCACGGTCAAGTTCTTCATCAATTACACATTCCCATATAATTTCACATAGTTTCTCAACATAAATCACAACTGATAGCAAGCTGCATCAACCACCACAGGTTCATCCACATGTGGTGTAGCCCGTGCACCATACCTAGTTTTCGCCAATGCCCTCAACCCAGATTGGAAGTCCAAAATATATAAATCAACAACGTGCCTGTATGCACACATAAGATAAAAATCATTTCATAATTACTTCACTGAGTGAATTAAACCAGAGATAATGAAATATTAACATGCCAGTTGGAATTTAAAAGCATCCATTAACAGGGATCAGGAAGAAGAAAGAAAAAAGGAGAGTCACAAATTTTAGTGATATCGCAGTACAAGCCCCACTTTGTTCGATTGGGTCAACAGTTAACCATTCATAGAGTTGGTTCCATTCAAACAAAATTGCACAGGCATTTAAATCAATAAACATAAACTACATGTTATCACCTAAAAATACACACAGTCACAGAAATATGGAATTCAGATTTTATCAAGCACAAAAAAAGGTACAATTTGTCACACACATGGTTTGCTTGTTTCTCCAAGTTTTCAAAAGCAGAGTTCTCATGAGTTAAAACTCGGCATGTTAACCAGCATAAAGTTAACTCAAATGTTATAAAGGAAAACTGCAAAAAAATTTTGTGATTGTCCATCAATGATTGGCCAAGGTATTAAATAGAGTAAACAGTATGTTCAGTGGAGCAAAAGATTTATATGAAATCTCTTATCTTCAACGTACGAAGACCCCAGGTAAAGCGGCGGTGTGTGGGATCTCAGCCGCAGCATGGCCGATCTCACGGCCGAACGTGCCACGCCTCCACCAGTGATCTATATACCTCCTATGACTGGTTGTTTACACAAATCAACTTCTTCTATAACTATACTTTAGTAACAAGACCCTAAGTTGAGAATCAGTTCTTCGGGTCCTGAAAAGGGATTAGTAATCTGTAATCTTACTAGTTGAACAACAAACACAAGCTCAGAGAACTCCATCATCTACATGGATTTCAGCTTCTTTTACCACCCAGTCACTCTAACAACTGCCAATAGAATCAGATTCTTCACTAATAGACATACCTAGTAGTTCAATTTACATTGTTTGGTTCTCTTTTTTCTATTCTTTCACAAAATATTTTAGATTTATTTAGAAAAAAAAGCTACATGCTTTCTTTGGATTGAGAAGGTCAGGAAAAATCTACACCAAAATAGCAACAAACATGAAGGAGATATTATTAACTTTTGATTTATAAACAATGCTATCCAAGGGAAACTTTGATGTTCACAACGACCATTCCTTAAAAAATGTTCAGTTATTTTTATTTGACACATCGTAGGCTGCTGGTGTCTATGAGGTTTTAATAAAACGTAGATCACATATAGAGTTGAGTAAGTCTTAAATAATCAGTCCAGGCTATCGCAATAGTCCCATTGGGCCTCAAATAAAAGAGTACACACTTGGTGCTTACTTTGCAGGATACTTTGCAACCTTCCTGAGTAACATTACTTCCTCATGCCTTGTACATCTATTCCCCTGCACATAACATAGAAAGCAACTACAAATCATTACCAGATTACCAGAACAACTTAATTCCCTAACTAGCTCTTCAACACATCATTAATACCACATCAAAATCAGTTCATAATTGTCTATAATACCATACAAATTAGAAACCATATAAAACACCAAATGCAATACCAACTAAACCACCCATAAAGCAAATAAAAATGGTAAAAAGATCATTTTTGTATATAGAAAGTAAGAGAGAAAAATGACTAACCAGACAAAGGGATTGCAAGAACATCATCATCCTTAATATGCTGGCTGGCCATGCTGTTGACATTCATCAAATCGGTGGCGGTGGTCAGGTACCTGGCGGCAATCCCTGACAAGGTGTCCACGGCTGTTCGCACGACATAGGACATGTAAACTGCTGGGAGGGGAAGATGCGATTTTCAACGTCGGGAACACCGTGATAGTCGAATGCACACTTGAAGTGAAAAATGATAACAAACACAACAAGCCCGACAAACACATTCTGCTACTAAAATATTAGTCACTTATATGGGAAGCATAAGCATAGAACCTCATAACTACAAATAGTGCTTCACTGCTAATAATAACTTGACAGCATCTTTAAGAATTGTCCATAGATAGAATGCACCAGTAACAATAGTTTATTTTTCAGTAATCACCCACAGACTGCATCTCATCGTAAAGCATAAAACTGTTCCAAATCAAGTTCACCGCTAGCATAAAAAAGAAATCATGAGAAACAACTTACTTCAGCTTATAAGAGAGAACATCTCGATTATCAAACCCAACCCACAATTCTAAAGATTCATTTTGAACAAAATACTAAAACTCACACACACACGCATTTACCTGAAATCTAGCTATTTCATTTTCGACAAGATTCTGGGCATTCATCACGGGCACACTGCAATGCTCCACACAGTTGTCGATCTCATTCTGGTTTTTCCTCCCGTCGGTTTAGGTCAAACAGGCCCACACGTAGGCTGCAGTCACCGTAAAGGACGAGAGGTGGGGTAGGTTCGGGTAACAAGTCAATAGCGAATTCTGGATGCCCTCGATTTTGTTTTTTTCGGAGACGATCAGGTTGGACTGCGGGTTGAAATTCACGCATAAGACCATGTCGGCATGGCCCTTAAGAGTTTTGACGCACTCGGCGGCACGTGCGTCCCAGATCCAGACCGTGCAATCGTCGGAGGCCGGCGGCGGGGCGGCGGGTGTGGGAGGGGCTTGGGATTGGGCCCGACTCAAGGTTTGGAGGAAGAAGGAGATATTGATGTTGATGTTGATTTTTTGAAGATTAATTCTTAACGTTTTGATGATATATTTTTGTGTTTGAAGGATTGTTATACAAATAATATAAATGTAAGGTCTTTAAAATAAATACAATTATCATTTTATAAATTATTTTAATGTTTAATGATACAGGGGTATTATAGGTTTTTTGCCATGTACGAGGTGTACGAGTCAAGTACGAGACAATACATGTACGAGGCAAATTCTTTTTGGCCTCGTACATTAAATATGTGGTTGATATTCAATTTAGAATCAATCTAATGGCCAATAAGGAGGTATCTGATGTTAAGTATATACGAGGGGTACCTGACCATAGAAGATCCCAACTTACATATAGGCCATTGGCCATTTCTTTACAGCTGTAGGCCTCTTTTCCGTTTTTAAAAAGTGTTAATACTATTAAATAGCCAAATAAGTTTTCAAAACACAAATTTTAGCCACCATTTGTAAAAATCATCTTTTTTAGACTGTAATTATCATGCGCAATATTTGGAGTGCAATTATGCTCCGCGTTGGACATAAAGGTGAATACGTGAATATGCATAGTATAAACCATTGTTCTAAAAATCGGTCTAGGCGGCCGCCTAGGCGCTAGGTGGCGGTGCACCGCCCACGATTTGCTAAAATCGGCCAGGCGGGCTAGGCGGGCCTAGTCGGGCCTAAGCGGAGTTAGGCGGCCTTGGCGGTCACGGCGGCTACGCGGTTTCGGCGGGGACTAGGCGGCTGCGGCGGGTTCTCGGCGGCTTTGACAGATTTTTTANCGCTTATCTCCGCCTGAGAGCTTTCGCTTTCGCTTTCGCCGGGCTTTAGAGCTTGTGCTGCTCTTTCTCCTTCCTTGGATTGGATGTCTGAGATTGAAAAGGAAAAAAAAGTTTTGATTTTTAAAAATGGAAAAGAGGCCTACAGGTGTAAAGAAATGGCTAATGGCCTAGATGTAAGTTTATGTTTATTGGATTTTTAAAACAGAGAATTTTTTTTTAGCCTAGTAGAAATAGAAAACACAAATTTTAGCCTTGATGTTAGAAAAACATCTTTTTTAGTCATTTTGGCACTTAAAAATACCAAATTACCCTTACTAACTAATTTCTTAAAAGAAAATCATAAATACAAAATATTTCTCTCTCTCTCATCTATTTTCCAATTCAAAAACACTCAAATACCCTACAAATATTTCTCTCTTCTCTCTTCCTCAATCTAATCTCTCTCTCATCTCTTTTCCCTTCTTCTCTTTTCCCTCTATAATATTTCTCTCTATTTCACTAAAAAAAAAAGCATTACTCTCTTCATATCTAAAAAATCCGGTACATTACGTGAAAATCTCGGAAATATTAGTCTAAAAGTATGTTTACAATTTTTCATGTTTTTTCTAATGGGTCAATTTCGTACACTCAATTTTTTGAAGAAAATCGCTGTAAAATCAAGATAGTGAAAAAAAAAAAAAGAATCGTCAATTTCTGGGGTACAGAAATCTATTTCTGGTGTCCAGAAACTATTTCTAGGCCCCAGAAACGATTTCTGAACCCGGAAATCGGTTCAGAAATCGTTTCTGGGCCCCGGAAATCGTTTATGGGATTTTACCATTTCTGGAATCAGAAATCGTTTCTGGACCCCGAAAATCATTTCTGAACCCCCGAAATCGTTTCTGCTACCAGAAATCATTTCTGGAAATTTTGGATTTCTGGGATCAGAAATCATTTCTGGGGTCAAGAAACGATTTCTGATCCCAGAAATCGATTTCTGATTCCGGAAATCGTTTCAGTGTCCCAGAAATCGTTTCTTGCCACAGAAATCGTAAAAATTTCAGAAACGATTTCTTGGACCAGAAATCGATTATGGAGTCCAGAAACGATTTCTGGGTTCCAGAAACAAAACGATTTCTGATTCCAGAAATTGTTTCTGGACCTCAGAAATCGTTTCTGGACTCCAGAATCGATTTCTGGGATCAGAAATGATGTTTGTCTGGTTTCCAGAAACGATTTCTGATTCCAGAAATCGATTTCTGGACCTCAGAAATTGTTTCTGGACCTCAGAAATCGTTTCTGGACTCCAGAAATGATTTCCGGGATCCAGAAATGATGTCTGGTGTACGGAAAATGATTTCTGGGGTCCAGAAACGATTTCTGAAACCAGAAATCATTTTTTGGTTTTCTGTGCTCCGAAAACGATTTCTGGGACCAGAAATCGTTTCTGGGATTCACTCGGAATTGGGACAAGAAACGATTTCTATGATCCAGAAATCATTTTTGGACCCCAAGGATGACCAAGGATGATCCGTATACCATCCACTGGGCCTTCTTCAAGTTCCGGGAAATCATCAGTTTGCACACGTTGTAATGAACGTGGGCATTACTCCACGACTTGTTGTCGTGTTGTCCCTCAAGTTGATCCCTCAACTATCGCTTCACCGCCGGGAAAAAAAGTTCGTAGGTGTGCAATATGTAGACAACCCGGCCATACTAGACGCACTTGCACACGAGTGCAAATGTAATCAACGTTAATGATTTTTTTTTTTTTTTTTGTGGCAATACACAATCGGGATGTTATTTGTATGAATGGTTTGTGTGTGGTTAATGACTTTGTGGGACAAATTGTTTTGTGTATTTTTGTTATGTTAATGTAATCATCGTTTTATAATTTGTTTGTTTTTATATTTTTTTAACGATCTAGGTGTAGTCGTGCGTGAACTCCGTTATGCCTAGTCACTAAAATTGCCCAATTTTGTGTGTGGTGCCGGGAAAACACACTATTGTAACCGAGCATATCCTTGATCGAGAATTGTGCCGAGCTCCCGGCGCGAGGGTCTCTTACCGCCGCTAAGGCACCTTAGCGCCGCTAAGGTCGGGTACTTGATGAAAAAAGGACGAGCCTCTTCAACATAACTCACCTCTCATCTCTCAAACACAACCCTCGACCATACCTCTCCACCGCACCTCATCTCCGACCAACCGACGACCACCGCCAGTCATTCAACCTCCGACCGACCGTCGCCTGCACATCACGACCTTCGACACACCATCATCCTCCGTCGACTTTGTCGTCTACGTGAATCCATCACCACCGAACCCTACCTCTTGAATCACCGCCATCTCCGACCGTCCTCTTGTTTCCGGCGACTCACCAACGGCGCTACCTCCGACCAACCACAACCGGCGCCCCACCTCCGGCTAAACTCACATTCAATCCGGGAAAACCGAGCTCTCCACCGAACCCTAGTTCGTCAAATCGCTCTTTTACGGCCCGAATTCTCACCGAGAGGTATCGATAGCTTCCCTTAACTGCGAATTGGTTGATTGTTGTGGCGTGAGGAAGCCTATTCTGAGCCCGTACCATCGCAAATTGTTCACAAGCTTGCAAGCCCTAACTCCGCACGCCAAGTGTTCGATTAATTGCCCGAAACAACAATCATGGTTAAAGGCAGAGCTAACTCGAAGAAGAAGGCTCCCGCAACTTCAAAGGGCAAAGCGGCAGCCTCCACGAGCGCCAACCCCAACCCGGCAGCCCCGGCCTTGTCCTTAGCACAACAACACGGTATTCCCTTTGAAGTCGTGTCGATGGACGAGGTCCAGGCGTACCAAAGGCTTCACGCCAGGCCCGTTCTAGCTCCCCGCTATCTCGATTGGGAGTATTTCAACGACGAGCTCGAGATCGGTGACGATATCTTCCGCTACATCAAGTTGCTCGATCTCGAGGAATTCGAGGATACGGAGGCGTATGCTTACCGGTATTTGACTCTGGAATTCTTCAGCACAGTCGCCAAGCACGAGAACGGAAGGTACCTCACGGCTCGACTTAAGGGCAAGGAATATAGGATAACCGACAAGGTGTTGAGCGACATCTACAAGTTTGATTCCTCAATCGCGTCACGCCACAGCCCCATGGGGTTCAAAGTTGACCCACATTGGGCAGTCATCTCCCCCTGCGAGTCATACAAGAAATCGGGGCCATCTTCAGGTCTAATCAGTGAGCGAGCAGCAGGTGTTCATCTTGTGGTCGATTTCTCACGACAAGCCGGTGACCATGCTGCAATACCTGAAGGACACCCTTTTCGACATACGCAACGACACGAGGCGTGGTCCGAACTTGGGCCATGTGGTGTCCAAGTTAGCAGAGTACTTTGGGGTTGAGACCGACGAACTTCCAATCCGTGCGAAACCGATTTCACGAAAGGACCTCTGGCATGCCGGCTATCTGATCAACCCACACACCCCGAATCCCGTCACCAAGCGGGCGAGCTACAAGGCATATTGCGAGGAAATGGGTATACCCTATCCGGATGACGAGTCCCAACCAGCAGCCGGTACATCGGCCGGTCCAGCCGGCGAGAACTTTCATGATGAGGACGGGGACGACCCTACAGCCGGCAGACATCCCACTCACGAGACCATTCTGCCTCTTCCATCGATAGACGCGCCCACGGGTACGTCTTCCCAGTCGGCTGCCCCAGTTTGGTTCTCCGAGTATGAGGCTTGGAATGCGGCACGTTGGACGACTTTCACCCAGCAGAACGACGCGCGTTGGACGTCGTTCGTGGAGTCCAACGATGCACGTTGGACGGAGCAGACCAGGAGGTGGAACGAGTTTGTTTAGTGCAATGAGGCGCACTGGACAGCCCATGACAACGAATGGGACACCTGGGCGGACCAGCAGTACCAGCAGTGGAGCACTTGGGATACCCGTTTCAGCCAGTGGGATACCCATAGGAGTGCGGGTAACAGCAATCCTCCACCGCCAGCACCGGACGCACAATGACTTGTATTTTTGTTGTTTTAGTTGGTGACCAGTGACAATGAGTGCGGCTATTTTGCTTTGCTATTGATTTTGGTGATTTCTGTTGATTTGCACATCATCATATACTTGTACCTCGTCTTATGGTCATGGTCATGTTCAAGTTCATGTTCACAACTAGATTTATACTTTATCATGATTTTTCTCTGTGCAGCAATTTTGCACTGCAAATCAACATGACCAAAAATGCCATAGNTAAAAAAATAGCAACACAATATTTGAAAATGTTATCACAATTTCACTAACTATGCTGCACATTCACGTCCAGAAACGAATCAGTACGCTTAATTGCCATAGAAACAAAAATCCACAACAAAAGATGACACTACTTCGACACGGGAATACTATGACCAAAAATTGCTAATGCCATTTTCCGTCTATATAGACTTATGTCCGGCTTCCGGGGAATGTCCTCGCCAAGCATACGTTCAACGTACATGCAAACAAATACACCACAATTATGGATATCCTCTTGAACAAATCGAACTTCACTCGGCATTCTCTTAATCGATAAGGCATCTAACTTGGGCGGAATATTCATAGTTTCAAAGTAACCGGACCGGTGAAGTAGTGTAGGAAGTAGTCGTCGGAGAGGGGTCAACATAAGCTTTCGGTCATTACTCGCCTTCGATGATGAAAGGTGGCTTAAGGAGTCGTAAAGCTCGATCTCCCAATCCAATAACCGTACCCGGCACACCACCCAATGTTCGTCAACATTACATACCAAAATGACCTGTCATCCGGAGTTACAAACCAACAATGTTATAAATGTTACAAGTACATTTCAACTTCACATATAATAAATACGGGTTGAGAGAAATTACAGACTTCATTTATGAGAAAATTAATTGCTACCAACAAACTGTGGTCACAATGCAAAATTTGCTCACAATGCAAAACGAAGGTACCAAAACATGGATTTTAAGAACAGTACTTGTATCAAATTCACAGCCTTTGAATAAAACAAACACCATATCTACTGAACATGTCGATAAACCAAACATATACACTCTTCTCGTTGTACATAGCAGCTACATAATCAGAACGAAAGAGTAAAATGCAGAATAATGTAAAGCAATATCTTCCATTCTTGTCACATGTGCACCTATATTTGTGTAATTTACATTGACCACGAACAAAAGAAAAACTTACATCGGGATTTGTATGCCAAGGAGATCCCCAACGAATAGCACTACCACGAACATATTTGACCAGAACCGGAGGAACATTCCATCTCTCATAATTTGCGTCGTCTGGATAGATCTGCCTACATTGAGGATCGTCGGGATGAAGCAGTTTCCATTGATCTGACAACAAGCGCTGAAAATAAGTATTAAGCATCAACATGAATCATTCAAGAAAATATAAATTAATTAAGCAAAAAATATAATCAATGGAAAGAGCAATTACAAATAGAGCGCAATCCTGAATGTTAATTCTTGAAGCAGATACTCCCGACTTCAATTTGACCCCACTGTACAACCTCCGAGAAAGCACGTCCAAAAACGGATCGATATGCTACAAAAATTATAAATTATATTATTTTTTTGAACTACTACATTCAAGTACTGAGATTGAATTCTAAGGAACAATTGCTTACTTCATTAGAAAGCATAGTCCTGACACCCTCAATTGCTTTAAAATATTTTGGCCCTTGATACCAAGTAGGTTCTAGCCCAACGTTTAACCTAACAAAAAAATAAATGAAAGAGAAATATGGCTTCATGTTAAGAGAATCTAACTTAGAAAATTCACACATATGCTATAAATTTTAAAAATCTAACAAGTGACATGCTACTTACTTTGGAGATTTCTTCTCCTTCTTCCAATTTTCGTATTTCACCTGTAATTGCTTCTCAGTTTTCTTCTCCCGGTAGTCAACGTATGGTGAGGAAAGCTTGCTAGTTTTGAACTTAACGCGTAATATTCGACCATCACCATCACCATCCGTCAAACCACCCCCTTTTGTCGGATCTGAAGTCATAGCAGCTACATCCTGCGAGGGGCCAACTTTGCCAATACCCTCATTCTCATCCACAACATCCTCATGTGGAACACCATGATCACCGGACTCAACTACCTGTGTTTTGGAACAGTTTGAAAGAATTAAGATTACAACCAATAGTTATTTAAAATTTTCAGATAATAAAAAATATTACAAACTTCAAAAACAAAACAAGTTTTAAGGATGTAAACAATCAATTTTTTTTTTTGCGCACCCCCAATATGGGTGCGTTGCAGAGAATACAAACTTACAAAATCAGTTTTTTCGTCGGAATGGTCTCTTTCTTGCCTCCATTCATCCTTCCCCAAATCATCCTTCGCGGTTTTGCATTTAAGTGAAGTTTTTGATCCTAAATTTCTAAGTGTTAGAAAGAGAAGAAAGTGTTCTTCATAAAACTTCAAGAAAGAGTTCTTAAAATTCCCAAATAAAATTCATAAATATTCCTATACAAGAAAACCGAGTCTTTTCTACTAGCGAAGGAAAGTCGTCGGAACCGGGCTTCATAGGGTGGATACGTTTAGAGGGAAGACACTTGGATTCCTCTAGCGAGTAAC
>BKCP01006793.1:217824-246570 GCA_008636005.1 Striga asiatica | reverse complement strand
TNNNAAATATGATTATAATAAAATGGTTGTTGATGGTTGTTTGAACTACTTAACATATCTTATTATTTTCAAAGTCAAAAGTTAGTAAATACTATTTAAATAAAATTTGATTTTATTTAATATTACTAAATGTTGATTATTTTATGCTAAAATGTTTAGTATAAATATGTGCAAAATGGTTTTGCATTTAAGTGAAGTTTTTGATCCTAAATTTCTAAGTGTTGGAAAGAGAAGAAAGTGTTCTTCATAAAACTTCAAGAAAGAGTTCTTAAAATTCCCAAATAAAATTCATAAATATTCCTATACAAGAAAACCGAGTCTTTTCTACTATCGAAGGAAAGTTGTCGGAACCGGGCTTCATAGGGTGGATACGTTTAGAGGGAAGACGCTTGTATTCCTCTAGCGAGTAACCTCAAGTCGTTGAAGTTACAACCGGGAATCGATTCCCTCATCCATCATCAATAGTGAAGGAGTTCAAGACATTCGGTAAATATTTTTACTAGTATTTACTTTATAGTAACAAATCAAAATTTGTATATGATGCATGTTTTTAAAGATGACGATCAGTTAATTCGCAATTAGTATGTACGGGTGTTGTATTTATACGATAAATACTTACTTTAAAAATTTTAAATTCCGCTGCGTACAGCCCGTACGGTACTATCGAACCCAACAGGAACATCCTAGCAAAAGCCTCATCAATATTTTGCAAGACAACATCTTCGATCTTCGCCTCGTCAACTCCGGTAGACGATCCAGGTGCTCTTTCAAATGCAGCTGGATGTGGTCTTTCCGGCACAACATGAGCTCGTCTTTTTGCTGGCGGGATAAGTTCATCTTCTTCAGAAATATCCGGATTGCTTGCAGAATGGGCCTTCTTTGAGGGTCGCATTGTCTTCAACACCTGTCCACGCGTTTTGGCAGATAACTTTTTCATCGACAATGGTTGACAGTTGCTCACCCACGGATCACGGTGAATGTATTGAACATTCGATGATAAATCCTTGCCGATGTCCGCCATATAAGAGGCGTTCCTCTTCTCGGCCGTTATCACCATAGGTGTATATGGAATCTGGCACAAAAAAATATAACAAATAATCAATCGCCAAAACTAAATTTTTATATTAAACATGCACGTCATACGAAATTGATTTTCAATGAAATCAAGAATTACCTCAACATTATCAAGTTCATTGGCACGATTGAATGGCACCTTTCCACATGTCCATCGAGCGCCCCTAGGAAGGTAGTCACCCATCCGTAACATTCCAGAATCCTTTAAAATTTCGGGAAATAATTCACAAGCCCAGATCTGTGTGGAAAATATAAAACAAACAAAGTTAAATAATCAAACCGCATCATTACAACAATATGAAATAATTGAAAAAAAAAAACATTTACCTGAAGCGCCATGACATACCCGCAGCTATAGAACTGCACTTTGCCTCCACCAGCCGGCGGTTTAATCTGATTTTCTAGATAGTGGTGAAGACGCTGAAAAGCGTATGAACCCCACGGAAATCGCTCAAATTTTGTTGTGTCTTCAACCAGTGTCCACAACCACAATGGCACCAACATCCTCGAGTCCGGGGACAGAATCAAGAAGAAGACTACGAGGATGAAAGCCACTTTAAGAGTCTCGTCCTCCTTAAATCCTTGGAAAACATCATCCTCCTCAAATTGTTGTTGAACAAACTTAGACAACAAATCCTTTCCGAGAACAATCTTACCGTCGAAATATCGACGGTAAACTCCATTAGCCGGTGGGAGGCTCTCATTGGTATCTGGGTCAAAGTCCGAACTGCCGAATCTTAACCCGGTAATTGCACAAAACTCTTCTTTTCCAAACTTGTGATTGCGACCACCAATCCGATAATAACGTTCTTTTTCCCGAGAGTTGTCGACCTCTACCTCTCTCCCAAACAGTGCCAAAAGTAATTTGCCACTGTTATAAGCATTGTCGTGGAATTTCAAGAAGTGACCGACACAAGAGCGTTCAAATTCTGCCAGACGATTGGATGATAGCCTTTCTTTGATATGGTGAATGACCTCAGGCTTCGTGTGACAGTTGACTTTACCGATCCAATTGCGAGAGCTATCCCACCTCCATTTCCAATTATTATCCTGTGATGTTCAACATAATTAAAGTTAATACAACTACAAAGTAAATACATAATTTAGAAAGAAATGTATAACCTTATTTGTTAACCAAGCAAAGTAAACAAAAAAATGAAACACTAGTGATTTTTGAGCAATAAGAAATGGAAANTAAGAAAAAAAAAAAAAAAAAACTAACCTCAATAGGAGAAGTCATTATGATGTCACTCTGTGATTGTGGAAGGAAACTAGTTCAGTTTCGGGGAAAAGCCAGATGTACGTGGATCGATTCCTCTCCACCGATAAATGCCTGAAAAAAAAATTGAAAATCACCAATTTGAACACATCACTTTAAGAGGTGAATGCTAATTCATGAAGAGACAACCTACAATTACAATAAAATAATAATAAAAATGCCGGGTCAGTAGTACCCTATTCGAATGAGATTGGAGTTGAAGTCGAGAAAATTTTAATAAAAAAATCAGTGAAGAAAACCATAATCAATTCGACCCTAATCAAAAACCTAATTCGATACCTCCCCATTTCAACCAAAAACACCATTCTTTTACAAAGTCGATAGCATAAGTTCATCCACACCACCATCAAGTATATCATGAAATTAACAAGGCCAACAGAACAAGAACAAGAACCAAACTTTAATATATCTGTAATTAACAAGGTATATTTAAGTCCGGTGAAATTAACAAGGCCAACAGAACAAGAACAATTATTCAAACCTGAGGTAAAATTTTCCAAACCTGCAGTAAAATTTGGGATCAGACCCAACAGAACAAGAACAATTGTCCCAGAAATTTATTCAAACCCAACAGAACAAGAACAATTGTCCCAGAAATTTATTCAAACCCAACAGAATAAGAACAAATTCACGCTCTTGGACCAGCAATTGAACCAGAAGATGAAAAACCCTAATCAAACCCTAAACAACTAAACAACCGCACCTTGAGAAGCAATGAGATGGTGAGGAAGCCGGCGGAGAAGTGCAGAGCGGCAGAGCAGTGCAGAGCGGCGGAGCAGAGAAATCTGATTGACGGAGCAGTGCGGCGGAGCAGAGCGACGGAGCAGGCAACGGTCGTCGAAGCAGCGGTCGTCGGAGCAGCGGTTGTCGGAGCAGCGGTCGCCGGACAAAGCGCAAGGGTTGCGGAGAGCGTGAGAGAGAAAGAGAGCAGTGCGACGGAGCGGGCAGCAGTCGTCGGAGCAGCGGTCGCCGGACAAAGAGCAAGGGTTGCGGCGGAGAGAGCGTGAGAGAGAAAGAGAACTTGCGGCGGAGAGAGCGTGAGAGAGACAGAGAAATCGGACGAGCGGCGGAAAATTTTTGGGGGGAAATGAAAATGATAAAATGATAAAATGATAAAATGAAAATGATAAAATGAAAATTAGGTTAGGGGTAGTTGAGTAAAAACACATGCCAAAATGGCTAAAAAAGATGATTTTTACAAATGGTGGCTAAAATTTGTGTTTTGAAAACTTATTTGGCTATTTAATAGTATTAACACCTTAAGATAATCAACAAATTTACAAGAACAATTAACTCATCCCACACCTAAATAGGTACACACCCACATACACACACGCACAGAGAAATTGAACAATTCACAAAAAATCACCGTACCTTCTTGCAGATTGTCATTAGTCGGGGTTGCGTCTCTTTGTTGATTTGAAGTCATGTTTGTATGACGCTGGGTCACTAAAAACACTTTAAAATAGTTAGAAACAACATAAAAATCCAACCATTACAAAATATAAAGAAATGAGGACAACAACATCCGAACAACTAGGTTACTAATATAAAACTTTAATTGAGAACATTGGATGAATATGACATAACACATAAGAGAAACACTTGAAGAAAATTTGAAAATAGTATACAAAGGTTTCAAACTGTAACTTTATAACATGGGTAGACAATTTTATTTTCATTTTTTAATCTAATAACTAATATAGAACAACTTATGCCTCGAACCCAAATTAACTGAACTTTTTCTGTTCTGTTGACTGATACATTGATCCGCTCACTCTTAGATAAAATCGTGTATAATCTCTTTTACAATCATGAAATCTTCTTGCACAACCACAATTCAATACTAAATCACAGTCAATTCCTATTCACAACTCTATATCTCTACGGGCAACCAACGGATGATCGGGAGCACCTATATCAATAGAATCCTGAGATGCATTATCATGACAAAGACAATAAAAATACAAGTACCAGATAAGCAATGAAACTTGAAACAGTCACCGATAACTTACAAGGATTCTAATCTTCGCTAGCATCTCCAAATGTTATAATTATGGGTTCCTTCATTTTATGGTTAACACCTACAGGTCCTACACATTACATACAACCATGTTAGAACGTACAAAATCACAAACCNGAACCAACATAGAAAAACGAGCGTATGTCAACCAACGAACTTGTATCGGTCACAAGGGAACTTTCATATTTTTTTCACATGAAATTTATATTAATTTTTCCCCCAAATTTCAGTATGAATTAACCTTGGTCTTAATTAAAACCCTAAAAAATTAAAAATTGATCTCTTGTGGTCATAATAATAAAATATTACAGGAAGTACTCGACTATGGCATGTTTCCCATTGTGAAAGTACCAGCCGATGGACAGTGGCTTCTGTAACGCCCCGTTCGATTTTTAGAATTTTTCGAAATATTCTATTTATCGAATATTATTTATGCAATTATATTTATTGGTCGCGATATCGACTTAAATAAAAGGTTGGAATACTCGATAATTTTTTTTATAGAAAAACATTCGTCGTTCGGCGATCTCGGTTTAATCGCGTGAACCGATTGTAAACCCGTTTATTTATGAATAATTTTGAGAATTTAGTATTATTATTATTATTGTTTATCTTATTTATTGTTATTATTAATTGTTGAATGCTAAAATTATTTTAATTGTCTAATGTGATTTAATTGCCTAATTGCTTAATTGACTAAATATTAATTAATTTCCTAATTGTCTAAAATGCTATTATTATAAATTATTAAAATGTGTGCTTGTATTTTTACTAATTTATAATTGTTATTATTTTAAAAATTATAATTATGTGTATTATAAACATATATTATATATCCGGGTTATTTATTTGTGCGATTAAATTTATGTATTGAGCCCGAGAGAACCGAATTTTAATCTGCGTCAAGTTGGGCCCGAAAGCCGAGCCCGAGAGCTGGCCCAAACCACCCAAACCCGGCCCGTATGCGTGTGGTGAGGTGAGTCTTGTAGGACAAGACTTCTAGCCCTAATCGTATGATTAATCTCGCTCGATAGCAGAGATTATAAGAGCGCAGCTTTTCCTTCGTCTGTTCAAAAACCCTCGCCATCATCTTGCTCTTCGATCGCGACTGAACAGGAAGAAAGATTTCCCTCATCGTCATCTTCACCCTAATCCCTCTCCCGCACATCACCTTCGCTTCATCTTCTTCATTCCCCCATCCCGCCATCTTCATTCGCGCAGGCCATCTCCGATAACCCTCCTTGTTTCCGCAGGCCAATTGCCACCGTCGTCCTCCCGCTATTTTCCGACTGTCCCTGTTCAAGTGAGTCCTTCCGGCGTGAATCCATCGCGAAGCCTGCCCCTCTCCTGCCCGTGACCTTCATCGGCAAGCACAACCAGTTACAGCAACTCTCTTCATCCTCCGCGCAGCGACTCCTTTCCCGGCGAGACGAAGTTTGCCGTCGAGCCTCGAGCCATCTTCGCCATCTTCGCGCGCGTTCGTTCGAGCCGTCACCCTTTCCGTTCGAACGTTTATTTTTCCCGAGAACGGTACAAGGCTCGACTCGTCTCGTTTAATTTTACGTCTCGTCTATTTTGTGTTCTTGATTGTCGTATGTGTATATTGAATTCATAAGAATATGCCTATGTGATTTTTATTTGTGTTCATGAGGTTATTGTTGTGTCGAATGTGAAATTGTGCGTTGACGAGCCTTTCGATTTTGGAACAATCGAATGAGGCCTCGTCAACTCGTGAATTTGTCGCTGTGGGCTGGAACTTATGTCGTCCATAGTCTTATGGCGAAGACTTCGGACGGATTCGTCATAGAATGAGTCGGTTATGAATTAACAATTTTGTATTGTCGCTGTTTTGGTAGATAAATTTTGATAAATTTTGTGATTCTCGTATTGCTGCGAAATTTTGTGTGCTCGACCCTCTGCTGGAAATACCTGTTGTGTAAAAATTTCAGATTTAGATAATAAGTTTAGCTATTTTTAATAATTATTTGGAAATCTGAGCAGAATCTTGTAAAATGCATATTAAATTCAGTTTTGCCACAAAAATTATGGAATTTGAATATGATGTCTTCCTGTGTGTTTTCTAGGTCGTGTTTGGAATTTTTGGACTTCGTTTGCTATATTTAAAAATTGTTTGTTGTATTCTGCAGCTTCATAATTTAATTTTAGTAAATTGAATTCTTGCTGGAAAATTTTGAAACTTTACTGAGAGGCTTATTTAATGTACTTATGCATGCTGTTAAAATATGAAAATTTTTGGAGTTCATTTTAGTTCGATTTTGATTTAAATTTGATAAACTGCTGAAGCTCGTTTGAATTTTTAAAAATAGAAGCAGTTAATGTTAAGGGCTGGGATTTTTATATGTTGTTTATATCATGCTGTAGTGTATTGTGTAAAATTATCAAGTCCTGAATCATTCATTAAGTTTGAGTATAAATTCATGGCTCTGTTTTGCTGATATCTTGTGAGAATTTTATAAAATAGTGTACTTGGGATTTGAAGCTGAAAATTTGTGTATTTTCTTAACACTGGGAGGTAAAATTTATGTTAAAATTTCAGAGCTAAATTCATATGGCAACCTGGTCAACTCATTTTTGTGATTTAAACTTGTATAATCGTAAATGTGGTTTTTAGAATGAAAACTGTTAACCGACTCGTCATTTATTTCATTAAGTGTTTGGCTTGGTCAATGTTTATGTTTGATTATGTGAACTCCCATGTGTAATTGGTTGAGTCTAGATGTCAAGTCTAAGTGTTCCAACGTCCACAGGACTTCACGAACAACTTAGTTGAATCAAGTTCGACTAAGTATGATTGTGATTTCTCGTTTAAGTCTGAATAGGTGTTGATTATAGCATCTGGACTTAATGTAGGTGTTTGACGAGCCGAGCTCGCAATCTAATCGTGCTTTCGTGATTATCTCTTATTTGCGACCAAGTGGGTTATTCAAAATTTCTTATGCATTAAATTCTTTATGAAAGTCGAATGGTGTGATCAATGTATGCATGTGAACCTGTAACCTTCGATGTGTGCGGTTTCGACCTTCGAACGGTTATCCCCGTCGTCGTGTGCGGTTTCGACCTTTGACGGTGCCTAATGATAGGCAGTCTCCCTAGCCTAATGATAGGCAAGGCCGAGGGGAGTTGTACACCCTTCGGTATTTACTCCCATTGTTGTGTGCGGTTTCGACCTTCAATGGCTAATGATAGATGTGCACATGAGTAAAATGTTATGATTAGGAGATGTGATAGTTGAATGATTCGTGTTCATGCTGCCACCATGCTTATTCTGTCTTAATATATAATTTATTGCATAGTGGTGAGCACTACTTTTTCCTATTGTGCTCATCCCCACCTGAAATTCACGTTTCAGGTTAAGCAAGGCGGGCACGATGGCGTGATGGCGAGTGGATGGTCATTTTATGTTATTTGCTTCCGCATTGCTTATTTGAATAAGTTAAACCCGATTTGATGAACTTGAACTGCTTGGGTTTTGAGCATGTGAATTTCTTTCAGAACATGTCGTTTGAAAATGTTGGTTTTGAACTTATGTTTTGGTTCGTATTATTAAACTATGATTGGATATTCAGGATGAATGTGTTATTTGAATATCATGTTAATTGTTGGTTTTAGGACAATGAAGTCCATGTGAAAAACCGGATAATGAATTCCCGTGAGGTTTCAAATATGAATTGTAATCACGATAATGCCCTAATGATATGGATTTTGAAAAATGAATTTCGAAAATGTAAACATGATTTTGAAATAAGCCATGGATTATTTCTTAAATCAAAGTGGGGTGTTACAGCTTCTCTCATCTGCCCGCCGGAAATCAGAAATTGAACACGGCGAGGGAGCTGTGGCGGAGGCAGCCGGGTTCATGATGATTCCGGCGACAACGGGTCTACCGGCGGCGGATCTGTTATCTCGGATGGCGTGTGTGTCCGTATTGTGTGTGTGTGAACTATGTGTATGTGTAAAATTGGGTGATGTGTGTGTATTTGTGTGAGAGAGAGTGAAGGGGAAGGGTTGGGTGGGGAAGGTGACAGGTGGTTGAGGTGTGGGATCCATATTTAGTGTATCGTCGTGTGTAATGACAACTTTACCCTTAATTAGTGGTCAACTATGTACATTTGACCATAATATGTGTTCAACTTTACCCTTAATTAGTGGTCAACTATGTACACTTAACCAAGCAGGACAAGTCTCTTTCCATCTCTATATTATTTGTATTCTCGCAACCCTCAACCTGTCAGTTTTTATTTCACGCCGCAAATCATCGAGCGAAAATCTTCTCCCACCATAATCAATCTCCCATCATCACCATGGCCCGTAATTCCAGCCTTCCATCGCCATAAATTCATAGTAGTCGGTGAGTCCCCTTCGTCCTCCTGCGAGACCTCGTACTTCCAGCGAGCAACCGTTTGAGTCCCTTACCGTTAGAAGTAGCCTTTCAGCCTCGTGCAAGGAGAGTAGCAGCGAGAAAGAAGAGCCCCCCGTCAGGCCCTCCCCGTTTCAGCCGTCCCTCAACCTTCTCGTGTATTTTTCGTGAGAACGGTACACGATGGCTCGAAACCCTTCGTCTTCATGATATATATTGTGTGATGTTATGGGCTCATGCTTAATTTCTTATTAGGGCTTAATATATATGACTGATATATGAAGTTCTATGTGGTTTGATGTTGAAGTCTTATTCAAGCATGTTAAACGTGAAACTCTCATATGTTTATGTGTGTAATAATAAGGTTACAAGGTGCTTAAGATGCTGTTTTTGTGTTATAGTATGAATTGAATAGCATATGTTTCGATTAAATGTTGTTTTGGCGTTCGTCGCTTCGGTTTGTTGTCAAAACTGAAGGACATGGGTTATTTTTCGTGGGTACCTTGGAGTTTTGGGTAATTTGGAGTGTCATTGTCATTTTAATGAAAACTTTGGGTCAATTGGAGGTCTATGCATTGAGTTATGAATTTTTAAAATCGAGCCTACTGCTAAACTATTGAAAAACCATCATAAATCGAGTTCTTATCATTTTCCTGTGAACTTTTTATATGTTGGACCTCAGTGGATGATGTATGTGGTGTAAAACTTTCAAGTCTAAACTCGACTTGTAGCTATGTGTTTTATTGAATTTAAGTTCAGGTCAGAATCTTGATAAATGCATATAAATTTGAATACTGCTCCAAATGTGTTGAATTTTGGATATGTTGTTGTTCTCTGGACTTGGTTGCTTGTGTTAAAATTTTTTGTAAAAACTCGAATGTTTACCTGGGGAGCTTGAATTTTTACTCTATGGCTGAAATCTTACAAAAAAATATTTTCCCGGGTTAAAATGATTTCTAATGGTTGATTTTTGGTGTATATGTGCATTTCTGAGTGTATTATTTTGTGGTAAAACTTCATTGAATTTGGTCGAGTGGATTTTGAAAAATTCCGGATGATTTGCAAACCACTGTTCTGTCCAGAGTTGGCCAGGGACACCTTCCCGTGCCGGTCCACGCCCAGGCCCGTGCCAGTGCCCCGGCAGCACCCCGGGTTGACTATTTCTCGACTTGTTTGACTGCCCTTTTGACCCGTTGACTTATTTTACATGTCGATCATGCTATATGTGTTCTATATGGCTTATAATTGGTTTTTCGAGTCTAGTCAGTTAAGCCAAAGGTTCCAAACTCCGTTAGGAATTCCACGAATCACTTAGTCGATAATGTTTCGACTAAGTGAATGTTGTTATATGTGAATCCTTGTGTCGGATAGTTTCTTATAGGGCTATTTTGATAAATGTAGGTTTGACTAGCTGAATCCTCGACCTATGTCCTTGCCTTGTGTGAATCTACCACTTCAGTAACCAGGTGGGTTTATTTAAAATGCTATGTGATGAATTACTTTTGTCTTGTTGTGATTGTATGATCAATGTATGCATGTGAACCATGTAGCCTGCCGATGTATGCTGTTTCGGCCATCGGTACGGTTGTCCCCGTCGATGTAATACGGTTGTCCTTACGAGGCAAGTCTCCTTAAGTCCTGATAGATTGTGTCCTTGCGTGGCATGTAAGCCCTATGAAAGGCCGTGTCCTTGAGTTGCATGTACTCCCGCCGTTAGGGTAATGAATCTTCTTTCTGCGGCTAATGATAGATGTGTACACATGAGTAATGTTTAATGGTGTGTGAATAGGAGATGAGACAGAGTTAATTGATTTATGTCCATGCTGCGTCCATACCTTTATATTGGTTATAAATGATTTGTTGCATAATGGTGAGCAACACAGGTTCCAATTGTGCTCATCCCCACTTTTCTTTCATAGGTTGAGCAGGGGCAGGCATGACGGCGAAGAGACGAGTGGGATGGTCATGTGTTTATATTATATTGCTTCTGCTTTCTGTTTATGAACATGTTATTTGGGGTCTTGTGAACCTTATGATTTGGTCCTTAGGACATGTTAGATGATTTCAAACATGGTTTTGAAAATGTTGGTTTTGGGTTGTTTTTGAAAACCTTGTGTTGGATTAGTTTCATTTTGAAACATGTTAACTGGATATTCATGAGTGATGTGTCTTTTTGAATATCATGTTGGTAATGGTTGTTCATGCTGAGTTACGATGCTGAATAACATGTTAGTTTTTGTGCTTAGGGTTGATGAAAACCATGTAATAAGCCGGGTAATAAATCCCCGTGAGGTTTCAGTTGTGACTTGAAACAAGATAATGCCTATGTTAAAATTGATTTCGAAAAATGAATTTCGAAAATGTTATCCTGATTTTTGAATAAGCCATGGATTATTTTTAAAATCAAAGTGGGGCGTTACATTCATTCAGCTCATTGTAGACCTCATTTGATGTTGCAAACTTAGAAGAAAATTCGAGCAAAACCCCCTCTAAGTCATCAAAAACCGAAAACAAACAAAATGCCAAGAGTGATTAGCCTTGTAATCCCGAGTGCATACTTGTGATTGTTTCGAGTTCTAGCCATCAACTCCTTATACCAACCACATAATATCACTCTTACCTCATCCTACACTCCCCCTAGAAGTGTTTTGAGGCTTCAAGTTCAAGAAAAGTTGAAAAGATTAAGCACCAAGTCGAGAGCAAGAAGGGGAAGGCTACAACCGAGCGTACCCGAGTTCTTTTGCGTTTTTCTTGAAGATTAAGAGCTTAAGGAGAGTCGAGCCTTCGACAGCTACACTAGTATTTTCCAGCACTTGCACAGAAATTTTCAGCGTATCAGGTGGGGGCTCAGCACTCGGTATTACATTGCTTATAATCATTAACCATGTCTGAGGTATGTATGTAGATACAGTATATTTTTGCCCAAGGGCAACGAATCCCAAGGGGGTCCTTGCAGCTACTTATCACCTAAGTTGGGAGGCCAATGCCACTATCAAGGTTCCGGGGCGGCTAATGCCACATGGAGTGTGCACATGAGTCCCGGTCAATACCGGTTGTTGTAGTTTTCCAGATACCCAGATCAGTTATTTCCAAATATATTTGTTTCATGATCGATGATTACATGTGTTGTATATTTCAGTGTTGGTTCCTGCGGAGTACGGTTGATTATCTTGTACTTACCCCCCCACTATTATCATTTTAGGTGATGGGGTTGAGCGCGGAGCGTGATCAGCGAGGTGGTGTGGTGGTCCGATCGCGTGGACATTTGATTATGTCTTTATGTATTGTATAAGTTTATTTTCAGACTGTTCGGACATGTAGTTTATTTTTCCCAGCTTCCACATGCTAGACATTTCAGACACTATGCATGTATAATTCCGCCCCGATCCCCGAGGGGATCCATTTTCTAGTATAAGCGGCATGCATCAAGTTATTTTCAGTATCAAGTGTTCAAGTAGAATACCGTCATCAATCCCACAAGGGGATCCATATCAGATTGCTAGACGGCATGCATAAGTTCAATATTCAAGCATTTAAGTTGCATGTAGAATTCCGTCATCGATCCCATGGGGTCCAATTTACTAGACGGCATGCATATAGTTTTTCAAATAAAGATTTCGATAAAGATTCAGATATCCAGTTAGATTGAAGTAGTAGCACTCCCGCATTAAGATAAAGTGATTTTGAAAAATTAAGTCAGAGTTTCAAAACCAAAACGCAAAAAATTTACTCCGTTTTGCACATGTCCTAACTATAGTGGGCGGGGTGTTACATGACCGGAATTTAGTTTTTATTTTTGTTTTTAACAATTGAAATTATTTAATTATGTTTAGGTATTTATAAACATAATTGACTTAATTTAGATAAATTTTAGTTTAGAAGTTATTAATAATATGTTTGTTGATGATCGGAATCGGTCAACGGTTAAATAAAGATATAGTAAAGGTGAATGTGGGAATGAAGATAAATTTACGGGAAAGTTAATCTTTTTATTACTTAATTACGATTTCGTCCTCTGATATTGAGAGCAGCTCTTCTATCACACTTGAGAGTTATTATAGTCTGTTTTCAGAGTATATATATATATATATATATATATATATATATATAGAGAGAGAGAGAGAGAGAGAGAGAGAGAGTTGATAGAGAGATAAAAAACCCTTAATAAATGAGGGTGATCAACTATTTATAGTAACCCTAATATGGTATTGTTCATATACTTTTCATCCTGCCCTTTCGCAGAGCAATTTAGAGTGATAGGCCGACGCTGTTCTGACAATCATTAAATGTTGTATGAGGTCTTCTCAATGAATACCTATTAGGCATTAAATGCACACATGTAGGTCATTTAATGCTCACAGGCAGCCCTACCGAGCTAGATGTACTAGGATAGCAGTCTAGGGTGACGCGTCCCATTAGCAATCATTGCTTGACAAGTGGCAATATTATATGACTTTCGGATCATACGCGCGTGCCATAACCGACCTTGACGAATTTTCAGGTCGGACATTCACCCAGACTTGAATCATCCTCATCTTCTGAGTTTCAGGATCTTCATTTCTCGGTTGCCCGGACGAGATCGGCGTCGTCCCTCGAGCGACCCAGGTGCCGCTCTTAGAAGCTGCTCCGCACATTATCCTTATCAATTGTGTTTTTCTCGAGTTCAACATTTATGCAATCCAGGTGTCGACCCGACATTTTAGGTCGTCGTCGGCAGGTTTATTTTTTTAACCCGTGAGTTTCTCGTGGCTCAACTCGGATATCAACATTTGTTACTTATGAATAATATGTTATATATATTAGTAAAATGTAATTATATTAAAATTATGATAATAATACGTTTCAATAATACCAATTATTTAGAGGATAATGCATACAACTTTAGTATTTTTAGGAAACGAATTAATTGTAATATATGTAATAAAATGGTTTGTTGAGTAATTTTAAGTTTCAAAAAGTTTAGTTAGTATTCTAATATAAGTTGAAAAAATTGTATAATTTTTTTAGTTAATTAGTTTGTGAAATTATATAATCATAAAGTGGAATTATATTAAGTATGTGGTTGAATAATTATTATATTGATTTTTTAACAATTTTTATGAAAATAATTCCTTTTATCTTTAATAATGTATTTTAGGAAATAGTGATAATTAAAAATATTAATTATGATTAGTTTGTGTAAATATTGTTAATAAATAGTTAATTGTAATAGTTGTATTTAAAAAGATTGTTCACTAATTATTAGTTTAAATTATTCATCGATGCAGAGGCTGCTGAGTATTTTGGTTCTAGACCCCGGCACATGAAGGGTCAGTATGTAGATGCTTACACTCGATGATGCGTCAGGTTCGGATGAGACATACTGGTCACGCTTACCAGGCTGGCAGTTCGAGACGCCTCGCTCCGGTACAGACCGGTCAGCAGTCCCGCTTCCAGCAGCGGAATGAGTATGATGAGTCGACAGCCGAGAGGCTACAGTTCTCAGATGATTCTGAAGACTTTGAATCTGCATATGAGAAGGACATTCTTCCACCTCCCTCACAACAGGCTCTTGCATGACCTGCACGACCTGGTCCTCCACGTGCTGTGGGCCGTTTTGTGGGCACTGGATCGTCATGTAAATAATTTACGAACTTATTGTTGTTTACTATTAAATATTTTTTTATTTAATAATATCATATCATTGATGCAGTGAGTCACAATATGTAGTACAAATATATTCTATTATAATGCAGGTACTAGCAAACGATCTAAGAGTGCACTTGAGGATGCCTCGTTATAGGCCTAGTGCTCGGTGGCCCCCTTGATGGGAGTGTTATCCCTAGATTTTTAGGGCACGTAGCCTCCCATACATGAACTGGAGAGCTTAGATGCATTCTGAAATGCCAAAACAAACAGGAGCGCACGATAAGTTGAGGAGTTGGCTATTTGATATGGCTTCTGTAGTGCCCTGTTCGATTTATAGAATTTCCTGAATTTATTCTATGTATCGGCATTGTATATAATTTGTTATGTTATTTATTTATAAATGATGGCATTTTTTATGGTATATTATTATGTGCTTAGATGATATCATATTGCTATGGGCTAGCTCGATTTTATTTATTTATCGTTCGTCGAACCGTTCGGAGAAGTCGGTTTAATCGCAAACCATTTTCGCATCTTTTCTTTAAATATCTCGAACCTCGGTCTTGGCCTAGTTAAATCAACCTTCATGCTAGATAATTCGGCTTTTATGATACCCTTGGTTCGGCTTAGTTGAGCTTATGCTCCCTTGCATGCCTTAAAATTTTTTATAATTTTTATTAAGTGTGGGAGTTCAAATTTAAAATTTTCTAAAGCCAATCAAGGGGATCTTTGACCAGCCCTTATTCCCCTACACCACACGCCAATCACTCCCAATTGTGCCTTGATGAAATTCTAAAATTTGTATATAGCATCTCTTGGATTTGCCTTGGTTTATAAAGGAATTTTTCATTCAATTACTTAATAAAACCCACAGGCCTGAGTCTCTCTCTCTCTCTCTCCCACATCAATTTCTGAAATCCTCCACCTCCACGCACGAGAGAAACCAGCAAGATACTCCCAAAATCCATCGCCCAAACCCTCCACTTCTCAGCCATTCGCTGCCACCATACCGCCGGCGAGCCACCATCCCCGCGAGCGCATGCCTGCCATCAGCGAAGGCTTCTCCCCACGCGCAATCCAATCCTCAAGCCTCTGTCCCCGCGATATGGTCATATTCCTTCCGTGGACATCGAGAGCAGACCCCTGAAGGTCGTGAGCCACGCCTGTTCGCCGGAGATCGCAAGCCAACCACCCATGCACGCCGAGGCCACGCCTTGCCGCCCGAGGCTGCCCCTTGCCTTCGATCTGATCAGAAGCTAGTAGATTCCCTGGTGTACGGTGAGCAAAGGCTGAACCCCCTCTGATTTTGTGCTATATGACTTGATTTGATGTAGATCCTTGTGAATTTGAATAGGATTTATGAGATTATATAGAGATCTATTTGGATTAAAAGTTAAATCTATGGATCTTGATGTAAATCATGAAAATTATGGATATGGAACTCCTTTGGGATGCCTTGAGTCTATTTTGTTGCCCAAAAATTGGATTTGAAGTCTTTTGGTTTATATTATGCCTTGTGATCACCTTAGGGCCTTGGAAACTTTGAAAATTCATGAAAAATTGTGCACTCGTTATTTTGATATGAGATTCTGAGGGTTGTCTCATGTTATAACGAGGTATGATGTGTTAAAGTTTCAGCCCTTAATTCGACCTGTTGCTATCTGAACCGAAACATGCTCCACATGCCTCAAAACGTTGAAAAATTGTATAAATAGATTGGCTCGTCCAAATGACTTGATTTTCTGAGGTTAGGAGTCCTTTATCATGTTGAGGATGCAGTTAAATTTTTAGGTTGTGAATCATTCTATAGCTTCTTGAACTAGAAAACCCTTGGTCATGCCCCTTTCTATAAAATATTCGTTTTATATGTTAGGGTTGTGCTATGAGCACTACAAGAAATTTCAGAAAACATGACGAAAAAAATCGTCATGCAAACCTTGTTTTTCGTCACAACAGTATATCGATGACGAAAATTTATCGTCACAGCGATCGTCACTGTAGCCGCGTCATATTAGGTATAGGTGACAAATTTCGAATTTGTCACCTAATGTTTAACTTTTAATGACGTTTATCAGTTTCGTCATGTTATTTGGTCACTTTTCGTGACAATAATTTCGTCACGTTTATTATGAAAATTTTGTCAGGTAAATGATTATTTCGTCATAAAAAAACAAGTTTTAAATGACAAAAACTCAAATTTGTCATCTAAATATTATTGTTTAGTGACGATTCTTTTTTTTTTATCGAATTTATAAAATTTCAATGACGAATATATTTGTGGTTATTCGTTAAAATAATTGTCATATTTCATAGAATTCGTCGTGGAAGAGTTGTTTTATAATTACAAAATATTGGTCGTCACAAACTAAATTTTAAATATGACGATACCAAAAGTGTCACAAAAAGATAGTTGTGACAAAATATTCATCGTCTCCAAAATTATACAACAACGACGAATTCTTTTGTCATAAATTATTATCTCTATGATTACGAAAAAAAAGATTGTCATCAAAAGATTGAGATATAATGACAACATAAGTTGTCATTAAAGGGTAAATATTTAGTGACAAAATTTATTGTCATTTTAACATTTTATATAGTGACAAATCCAAACAATACACCACGATTACATGTTGTGAAAAAAATTATTTTTAATGACAATTTAAAATTTGTCGCTATTACAAAAATAATAACTGTCATTAATTGCATATATTTAGTTATAAATTTATTTGTCATGAAATATATAATACAGTGACAAAAACTATCATCACTCTAAACAATTGTCATGAAAAAGAAAATACAGTGACAAAATCTTTATAAATAACATATGACAAATTAAAAAACGACAATAATAATAATTTTGCTAATTAAAAACATAAATAAACGAACTAACAATCTTAAAATGTTCCAAATAAAAATAATAATAATAATAATAATAACAAAGCTAACAATCTCAAATTATGTTCCCATTGGCAGTCATAAAAGCCATAAGTTTGTCTACTTTTGCATTCAAATCACTAACTTGGTCCTTTAGCTCAATCACTTCAGACTCTTTCTTCCGCAGCTTTTCTTGTGTCTTTAGAAGTTCCTTCTGACCATTCGTGTCATATGCTTTGCGTCTACTAGGAGGCCTCGGGCCGTACCCATAACCTTTTATATATCCAGCTCCATGGCCAAGAACCTCAAGAAGTATATCTTGTGCACTCTTCTCAGCGCCTTGTTCAGAATATTTTTCTCTCCTTGATATCATCAAGTCCTAACAAATACCAATAAAAACTATATAATCATATTGATATTCATTTCTACAATTAGAATAAGAGATTGTGCATGCAATTTACCCAATTTTCTTCTGCCTCTTTTGTTGACCAACCACCTTTTTTCTTATATTGCGTACGCTTATGAAGCTCAATCATATCTACTGGTCCTCCATTTATCTCCTTCTCAGACTACAAGAATTTATAAAAGTAAGCATAAAGAGTTTACATTCAAAAAGAAAAAAAAAAGAACTAATGATCATAAATAAATTAATATCTTCAACATAAACTTACTATTTCATGTTGAAGAACAGTAAAAGGTGTTCGGCCCGAGACATGTGGAGCACGCAACATTTTTCGATTCGTCACATCGAACTTTGGTGCTGTTAAATCATAAGTAATGTTATTGGACACTAGAAAACTAAAAATATGAAAACTACAAATTTAATATGCAAAATAGAAGAATAGTATTATAATGCATTACTTTGAATTTAGGCGAAGCAAAAAGCTCACACATTTCTTCCCAGTTTTCTTGACTAGCACAAAAAGAGGGCTTGTTATTCTTAGCTTCTTCATGAGACGAATATTTCTTGTAATGTTTATGTAGTCTGTAACATTTTTGCCGTGAACTAGCTTGGACTCTATCAATCACGCAACGTTTCACACCCGGATCATCCAAATTAATATCCATGTGGATCTACACAAATAAAAATGAGATTATTTAAGGTGATATAAATAATGTATTCATGCGACTTGAAAAGTGTTTCTACTTTTTACCTTTATATGATCAATGCCAGGTTGAAGACTTTTTCTTCATCAACATCTTTCCACCTTACTGGCACCGGAAGGACATCTCGAGTGACTACACCAATTTGACTAGAAAACTTTGAAGACTCGTCTCTACTTTTAGGTCTTCCTATCGATGGATCCACAGTTACCTTCATTTTTTTCCCGCAAGCCTGGAATGCTTTCATAATGGTGGTATTGGAAGCTGGATATACACCACTCAGTTATTTTAATTAGTCAAAAGCATCACACTCCTAAGATTGTAATTTATTGAACTCTGAAAGGCAAAGGCACATGTATTTTAATTTAAAAGAGCAGAGCATGCATGTTTTTGATATTATACAAATCACTGGAGTTTCAAACTAGATTCAATGACACATTTATCAACATTTAACAAATAATCGAGGTGAAACTGAGGAATTCTGCAAAACATATTTTCAGACTATAATAAGACAAACAAATTAGAAACAGAGATCAAATTATAAAACATCTCTTATAAACCACCAGACACATGTATTTTTATTTTGATTCAAAAGAGGAGAGCAAGCATGTTTTTGATATTATACAAATCACTGGAGTTTCAAACTAGATTCAATGACACATTTATAATCAAACTAGATTCAATGGCACATTTATAAACATTTAGCATATAACCGATGGATTCTGCAGAACAAATTTTTAGACTATAATAAGACAAACCACATTAGAAACAGAGATAAACTTACAAAACAATCTCTTATAAACCACCAGGAACATGTATTTTGGTTCAAATGAGCAGAGCAGTCATGTTTTTTATATCATACAAATCACTGGAGTTTCAAACTATATATTTTTTTTCCAAAACGAAAACAGAATGCATTAAACTCAAGCAAATATCCACAACTGATTACATTACAATCCTATCTAGTCTATACTAGACAGTAGTAAACTGGCTAATCACAACAAGGATTTCCCTCAACGACCAACTTGGCCACCTACTCCTAACAAAGCAGAAGAAAGAACAAAAACACAGTGCTTAAAAATTTGTTTCAGATACAATACATCATTAAGAACTATAGATAATGAAGATAGCAGCAAACTTTTTCCATGAAGATTTTGCAGTAGCTATTGTTCTTGAATATTGCATTGCACCTCTGGCCATTCTTCTCTCTTGAAATTACACATTTATCAACATTATTGAATTACACATTTATTAACATTTAGCAAATAACCGAGGTGAAACTAATAAATTCTACAGAACAAATTTTCAGACTATAATAAGACAAACCACATTAGAAATAGAGGTAAACTTATAAACCATCTCTTATAAACCACCAGGTAAATCCACCAGGTAACTCATTGTTGTTAACATGGACAAAACATCAAACACGTAGAAGAATCTATCAATTATCACACCAACATATGCCACTGCCACTTAACAGGCACATATGTCACACCAACAATCTGAATGAGCACACATTACTCCGACGCCAAGTAATCAGATTTTCAACAACAAATTATCACATACGAAAACTACAGCATGTTTATCATATTTTTGCAACTGTAAAATCACAACGGTTTTGGAGATTCTTACCAATGATATCTGCCTGAGGTGATTGAGTATGTTGACTTCCCTCTTGTAATGGAGAATGAGGAGTGCTTCCATTTTGCTGACTTTGATTTTGCCGAGTCCTCTATTCTTGTTGCTGAGTTTGAGGAGTCTGAACTTCTTGCAAAAGAGTGCTCTCCTTGTGTTGAGTTTGAGGAGTCTGAACTTCTGGCATAAGAGTGTTCTCCTTTTGATGAGTTTGAGGAGGCTGATTAGTTGGCATGTTTCCCTCGAACGTCGGATTCACAGTTTTGCTTTTTATAGACGAACCATCTGTTATTGGCAATCCCTTTTTCACTTTATTTGATGCCATTTCGGTTTTCTCGGATTGTCGAGTTTTATTCCTTGTTAAACCTCTTGTTATGTGTTCCATGAGAATCTGCCGAGAATTATTTGGTATGATTCTTGCTTTTGGATTACGAACTAATCCAGGAGCCATTTGAAACAATCTGTACGAGACAGTATATATATATATATATATATAGAAAGGATCATATGAGAAAGAGGTATAATGAAAGAACTGAGAATAGATTTACACCACAGGATTTCGCGTTTGAACGGTAGAGATGGATTCAGCAAACTTTGAATTAACGGTGGCATAATCGTAATTACTGATGAATATTGATGTCATACATGTAGGTAGAAGGGCAATGTAGTAAAACACCCGAACTGACAACTCACATGCCAGGTTCCACGCACCATCTCCATTCCCACTCATTCTTTTTCCTCTCTCCCCACTCATTATCTTTCCTCTCTCTCTCTCCCCACTCATTCTCTCTCTTGAGTTCCTCTCTCTATTTCGCACACACAGCTTCACACAAACACACACAAACACATATTACACACACTCAGCACACTTCTCACCATCATCTTCACCAGCAGGCGTGCTGCCGCCGTGTCTCCACCGCGCCTCCGCCACGCATCCACCGCGACGCAGTAGGTCTCTAGCGAAAATTCGACGATTAGAATGTCCGCAAGCACTTCCTCCCGCCGATCTCCTCATCGCCGGCCGCCGGTCTGAATACGAATATGCTGCGCCTGCGACCACACCCCTCCACCCCTCTCCAGCAGCCCCGAGCGGGCCCTTCATTTCTTCTCGGCAGGAGGCGCCGGCGAGGAAGCCTAAGAGGCGGAGGCTCAGGCGGCCTCTCGGTGCATTTGCCGGTGACGAGTCTATTTCAACATAGTACAAGTCGTCCCCGAGTGTGTCTGGCCGTTTTTATGATTTGTGCAATTTAGGGCTGATTTTGGTACATGGAACGGCGGCGAGGATGGCGGAGATGCGGTGGCTGACGGCGACTCCGGCGGCCGGTGGTTGAAAACGGCGATTTGGACTGAGATGAGTGACGGGGATTGTGTTTTTGGTTAGGGATTTGTTTTGGGAAATTAAATATGTTTGGGGGACTATTTTGCAATTTATAAAATTTTAAATTTATGTATATTTGTATGAGTGGATGGCAATTTATAATTTAATGAAGACTAATTTATGCACAATAATAATACATTAATGTCATATGTGAATATGAAATTATAAAAAAAAAATTATTTTATTTTATTTTATTTTTTGTTGAAAATTTTTGAATTCAGACGGTTTCGATTTCTATTGTGCAATCCGATAATCGTGATAACGTGTATAGTGGTGTTTTGTAAAGTGCAACGTGTTGTTTTATAAAGTGCAACGTATTGTTTATAAAGTGCAACGTGTTGATGTATAGATTGAACTACTGTAAGTGCAACTTGTTTATCTTGTTTATTTAAAAAGTGCATTATGTTGATATATAAAGTGCACTACTTTATACGATCACATATAAATTACGTGTTTTTGAACCTAAATAATTGTACATTGATTTAACCTAAATAATTAAAATATAATTAAAATAATTTATTATCATATAATTGTACATTGATTTAACCTAAATAATTAAAATAATTTATTATCATAAAAAATATATTCATTATTTTAACATTTTA
Organism: Striga asiatica; assembly: GCA_008636005.1. NCBI lineage: Eukaryota > Viridiplantae > Streptophyta > Magnoliopsida > Lamiales > Orobanchaceae > Striga > Striga asiatica. The sequence continues at coordinate 224,589 of BKCP01006793.1, read as the reverse complement.
TTAAAACTATGTTTAGTAGTTTAATGTTTTTGTTAATATTGTTAGATAAAACACGGACCCAAAAACTTAGTTCGGCCGGCTTCGGTCACTATGATGCAATATGATAGTCATTAATGTGCATCTCAACTAACACAATTGTGCAATCGCATTGCATACACTTCTTATGATATTGTCCTAAACCAAATAAAGCCGAACAAAATTGTTAGTTTATTTTGATCGGATAACTGAATTAACATAAATAATCGAAATAGTTTTAAAATTATATTATAGAAAATATATTTAGTAGTTGAATATTTTAGTTAATATGTTTCTAATACTTTTGTTGTAAAAACCTAAACTATACAAATAAAAAAATAATATTTTTATATAGTTGGACTGTTTCGGTTATTTTAATAAATAAATGGGGTATCAAATCGAATTAATCGAAATTTTAAAAATAAAAATAAATAATCAAACTATAATATAAAACTTGGACCCAAAATCTCATTTGTCGGTTTCGATCACTATGGTGCAATTTGTCAGTTAGTAATGTGCAATCCGCTTATAACTAATGTGCATTTTGTTTAACAATATTGTGCATTATATTGTGTGAGTTATTACCAATACTATATTATACAATATACTTAACAATATTTGTTTAACAATTTTTATTTCATATTTCTTATTTATTACTTTAATATACATGTATAAAAAAAATATGGAGAATAATAGTTTTCATAATATTTTTTCTAAATTACATATTTGTTCTAAGTGTCTCTCAAATTTGTTTTCTCCAAAGTATATCCCTTTTAATATTTTCTCAAATTTTCAAATCCCTTTCTAGTTTTTTTTTTNTCCCACCAACAAGCAAAAGAACTAAAAGAACTTAACAAAAACCACAGACCGTTAACAGCAAAAGCAACAACTTCTAACCCAAAATCACAAACTAAACAAACATGAATCTACACAGGAACACCACAGTAAGAAGAAAACACAAACTATATTAAAGGATCAAAGCATTTACTCAAAACAAGTCAGTCAAAGAATCACAGTCAGCACAAATTTGGAGCCATGCAGCCTCGTCACCATACATGCAAGACAAACTGACAGGCTGTTAGGGCTTATGATGTTTTAGGTTGTATCCAATGAAATAGTAACACCTGTACATCTCACACACACACACACATATGATATATATGTATCCTTAACCTGTGAGCAGCTCTCTCGATATCAATGCAATAGAACAGATTCCCTTTTTGTGCAAGAAAACCATTATGGCTACAGATCTGGTTATGCATTCAATATTTTCATTCTCTTTTCATGTTTTTATGATACTTCTTTATGGTATCAGAGCAGGCTAGCCTGTCTCTGCATACATCTTTTTCTCATCTCTTTTCTGTTCATTTTTCATTTCGTGTTTGACTATCAACAAGAATGACAACATCCTCTCTATCTCCAAATCCTGCTGAAAACTTTGTTCAGTTGCAAAGCCAACTAATTTCAGTTAAACTTAATGAAGGAAATTATTTGATTTGGGAGCAACAAGTTCTTGCTGCCATCAGATGCTACGGCTTGCAAGGGTATGTCACAGGAGAGCTACCTCAACCAGAAAAATTCATCCCAGGGCAAAACACCACAGATCTGTCTACAAATCCCAACTTTGCAAGCTGGGTGAGACAAGATCAATTGATTGTATCATGGCTGCTTTCTTCTCTCTCTGAGAATATTCTCATCACCACCGTTGGCCTTAATACCTCAAAGGAGATCTGGGATTGTCTGAAGATCAGTTTTGCAAGCCAAAGCCAAGCCAAACAGATGCAGCTCAGAATGGAATTGCAGACTCTCAAGAAAGGAAATATGAAGGTGAGGGAATATGTTAGCAAAATGAAAAGCATATGTGATATGTTGGCTATGGCTGGTCATCACATCAACGAAAGTGACCAAATCCTCCACCTTCTTGCTGGATTAGGAGCTGAATACAACTCAGTAGTTGTGTCTATCACCTCAAGAAATGATAAATTTTCACTGTTTGAGGCTTATTCTGTCATCCAAAGCTTTGAAGCCAGAATGGAGGCTATTGAAAGTGCAGCCGGCTTAAGTGAAGGCCCTCAGCTTGCAGCCAATTTAGTTTCACAAGTGAACATAGGAGGAAGAGGCAATAGTGGCTATGACAGAGGCAGGAACCAACCTGGAAGAGGAAGATCTCAAGGCAGAAATGGGAACTTCAGAGGTAGAGGTGGTAGATATGGTGGAGGTGGAAGATATAAATGCCAGATATGTGGTTATAACAACCATACAACTGACAAATGCTATTATAGGTTTGATATGAACTTCGCTGGCAGAAATCAAGGAAACTCAGGAGGTAACCATGGAAATTCAAGCAACAGTTACAACTCTCAGTCTGGTTACTCAGCAAACCTCACCACTAATTATGGAGATACAACTTCAGAGAATCACTCTCAAGATTTAGGCTGGTATCCTGACTCAGGAGCAACCAATCACCTCACCTATGATCTCAACAACCTCAGCCTTGCAAATGATTATCATGGAAGTGACAGAATTCAAGTGGCCAATGGAGCAGGTATGACTATTGCACATTATGGTAAATCAATGATAATATGTCCTTCTAAAAATACCCTTCATCTTAATAACCTCCTTCATGTGCCTAATCTAAACAAAAATCTCATAAGTGTGGCTCAGTTTGCCAAAGATGATGAGGTTTTCTTTGAATTTCATCCCAACTATTGTCTTGTGAAGGATCTCAAAACAAGAACAGTGCTATTGGAAGGGACTCTTGAAAATGGCTTATACAAGTTTCATCTCACCAAGTCAAGCAGCTCTCCTCAGTCTTTGACTCCAAGCACCTTATCTCAGTCACATTTCAGTAGTTTTCAATTAAATTGTAATGCTGTTGAACAAAAAGCTACTTCTAGTCTAGAGATTTGGCATTCTAGATTAGGACATCCATCTTTTGATATTGTAAGAACAGCCCTTAATCATTGTAATGTTCCTTTTAATGACAATGTTAAAGATTCTCTATGTTCTGTATGCATGCAGTCAAAATTTCATAAGTTACCCTTCCATTCTTCTGATTCTCACAATTATAAACCTTTGGATTTGATCCACTCAGACTTGTGGGGACCTTCCCCAATAACTTCTCACAAAGGTCATAGATATTATGTGAGTTTTATTGATGATGCCACTAGATTTACATGGTTTTATCTTTTACAAAGGAAGTCTGACACAAAGGAAGCATTCATTCACTTTAAGGCTCTTGTAGAAAACCAGTTCCAAACTTCTATTAAGGCTTTTCAAAGTGATGGTGGTGGTGAGTTCATTGCCCTTAAGCCTATTTTATCTTCAGCTGGCATTTTCCACAGACTATCATGTCCATATACACCAGAACAAAATGGTTTGGCAGAGAGGAGGCACAGAACCATAGTTCAAATTGGACTTTCCTTACTTCATCAATCTCATCTTCCCTTGAAATACTGGGACGAGGCCTTCTCCACAGCTGTTTATCTCATGAATAGGACCCCTCAAAAACCTTTGAACTTCATATCTCCTTTTGAATCCCTCACTGGTTCTAAACCAGATTACACCAACCTTAAAACCTTTGGCTGCCTTTGTTTTCCCTTGATGAAACCATATAACACACATAAACTTGAACCCAAAAGTGTCCCTTCCACCTTCATTGGTTACACCCCTGGCTTTAAAGGTTACAAAGTTCTTCTTCCTAACAAAAAGATCATCATCACTAGACATCTCATTTTTTATGAATCTTCTTTTCCCTTTCAAAACTTATCTTCTTCAGAAAGCCAACCAACACAGGCTTCTTTCTTCAACCAACAAAATAACCCTCCCATCATTCTACTAAATGACACACCCAACCCCTCATCATCATCAACTTCACCATCTTCATCATCTTCATCATCATCCTCTCAATCACCATCACATTCCTCTCCTTCTTCTCCTTCTCTTCATCATGCTTCACACAGCTCCTCTTCATCACCAGTTCACAACAACCTTCAAGGACATATATATGTTGATTTACCTATTGAGCATAGTCATATTTCTACTTCAGATGCTGCTGAACCTTCTTCTCATAGTGTCCCTGCAGATCATTTCAACACTCATCCTATGACCACAAGATCAAAGCATGGCATCTACAAACCTAAGGTCTTAGCTGCCCAGGTTACTTCTTACAAGGAGCCTTCTTCTCTTTCAGAGGCCTTATCTTCACCTCAATGGACAAATGCTATGAATTCTGAAATTCAGGCACTCACAAAGAATAAGACCTGGGATCTTACTCCTTTACCTGCTGGAAAGACATTGGTTGATTGCAAATGGGTTTTTAAGTTGAAGAAGAGTCCTGATGGCTCTATTTCCAGGCATAAGGCAAGGTTAGTGGCAAGAGGTTTTACCCAATCTGCTGGTGTTGATTACACTGAAACTTATAGTTTTGTCATTAAGCCTACAACCATTAAAATTCTCTTGTCTCTTGCCATAACCCATGGTTGGGATATAAGACAGATAGATGTTGATAATGCTTTCTTATATGGGGACATTGATACTGAAATTTATATGACACAACCCCCTGGATTTCATGCTCCCAACTCTTCCAACCTTGTTTGCAAATTAAACAAATCACTGTATGGCCTTAAACAGGCTTCCAGAGCCTGGTCCAGCAAATTTGCCTCTACTCTTCTCTCTCTTGGTTTCAGTTCTGCAAAGGTAGATCAGTCATTATATTTTAAACACTCTTCCCACTTTAGCCTGTTTGTCATGGTGTATGTTGATGATATTATCATCACAGGGAGTTCCACAGAAGCCATTGACAACACTGTCACTGCCTTACAATCTCATTTTTCTCTAAAAGACCTGGGCAAATTACATTACTTTCTTGGCATTCAAGTTGTTTATGATTCTGGTTCAATGTACTTGAACCAGTCTGGCTATGTTGATGAGATTTTACATAGGGCTGGCATGCAGGGGGAAAAGGGAGTTAATTCTCCCATGGTTGCAACACCAGCCCTATCTAAAAATATTGGGAACCCTTTTCATGATGCCTACTTATACAGAAGAATGGTAGGGGCACTTCAGTACCTCACCATGACAAGGCCAGACATTAACTTTGCTGTTAATAAGGTCAGCCAGTTTATGCAATTTCCCCTTGACACACACTGGAAAGCTGTAAAAAGAATCTTGAGGTATGTTGCTGGTACAAAGCATTTCAGTCTCAAACTATCTCCTTGTTCAGACTTCAATATCACTGGTTTTGCTGTGCTGACTGGGCCTCAGACATAGATGATAGGAGATCAACTTCAGGTTTTTGTACCTTCATGGGACATAATCTCATATCATGGAGTTCAAAGAAGCAAGCAACCGTGTCTAGGTCATCAACTGAAGCCAAATACAGAAGTTTGGCACATTCTGTCTGTGAGGTAATGTGGATAAATTCATTGCTAAATGAATTAAAGGTTAAGCACAAGGATCCTAGTGTGATTTGGGTGGATAATCTAGGAGCAGTGCATTTGGCAGCCAATCCAATTGGTCATTCTAGAACCAAACATATAGAATTGGACCTACACTTCTTAAGAGAGAAGATTATGAAAGGATTGATATCAGTGAGGCATGTACCTGCCATTGATCAGATTGGTGACATTTTGACTAAACCTCTCAATGGGCAATCCTTCACAAGACTTCGAGACAAACTTAATGTAAGTTCTCAGCCGTTGCTTGGATTGCGGGGGCACATTAAAGGATCAAAGCAGTTAGTCAAAACAAGTCAGTCAAAGAATCACAGTCAGTACAAATTTGGAGCCATGCAGCCTCGTCACCATACATGCAAGACAAACTGACAGGCTGTTAGGGCTTATGATGTTTTAGGTTGTATCCAATGAAATAGTAACACCTGTACATCTCACACACACACACATATGATATATATGTATCCTTAACCTGTGAGCAGCTCTCTCGATATCAATGCAATAGAACAGATTCCCTTTTTGTGCAAGAAAACCATTATGGCTACAGATCTGGTTATGCATTCAATATTTTCATTCTCTTTTCATGTTTTTATGATACTTCTTTAAACTAAACAAACAGGAATCCCTTGCTAGTTTCTACCATAGTAAAAGTTTACTGTAAAATGAAGGAAATTCGAGGCAGGGGCCTTTTAATTTACAAAATCCTGTGAAAATTAATCAAAATTTACAAAATCCCTGAAATGGATTTTTGAGCATATCAGCAGGCGTATTCGTAAAACCCCTTTTAATTTATTCTCAATTAATCAAAATTTACAAATTTGCAATCAAGCCCCTAAGAAATATCTAATTCTAAAAAATGTGAAATAAGGCAGTGCATCAAATCCTTATTCCCTAACCCTTGCTATCAGATTTTGGTGGCTGTTAACAATTTTCCGGTGTCGACTGACGCCACCATACAAATAACGAGCAAGACGGCGTCGGGACCGGTGGATGTGGCTGTAGGGAAGGCGGTGGCGTCGCCGGCGCATCTTTCTCGTCAAACAACAACGGGCAGAGACTGTTGGACGGCAGGCGAGCGACTGCTGTTTGCGTCGGGACCGGGTGGTGGTTGTGGGCGTCGCGAGTGTTGCGCCGTGTGAGGTGCCGATCGGAGGCGACGGGTGGTGGCTAAGGGCTGTGCGCGACGGCTCTCCGACGGGACGATGGTGGCGGGCTGTGCCGTGGCGGGTTGCGGCGGCGCTCCATGGGTGGCCGGTGGCTGGCGTGCACCCAATCTGTGGGTATGTGTGCGTCCCGG
>BKCP01006793.1:182227-215425 GCA_008636005.1 Striga asiatica | reverse complement strand
GAGGGAGAGGCTATTCTACGATAAGATTTTATTTTTCTCCTTAATGGGCATAATATTGTATATAGTAAAATTTATATACATTTTTTTTAATTAAATAGTATGACAATTTAAATCATTCAAATATGTAAGCTAATTAATAACTTTAGCATATACATTATAATTAAATATGTGTTTTTATTTATATAAAAAAATATTATTAAATTTATTAAATAAATTTTTAAAAACATTGGACTGGGTCAAATCGGTTTTGATTAGTTGTTTTTTGACTAAACCGAAAAATTGATTCGGTTTTCGGTTTGCATTTTATTAACAGTTAGATTTAGGGTTCGGCTTGGGTAATAGTGAACGGTTAACCAACCAAACCGAAAATCAATCTATACATGTGTGTGTGTATATATATCATATTTAATATATTTTTATTTATACATATAAGTTACAAAAGCATTAATTTACTTCAATAACCCCTAAAATGGCTCGAACATTAATTTTCGTTCAAGATTTGTTTCGTCAAGCCATGATTTGGGTCCGAGATCTTCCTTAGAGCATAATTTAAAATTTATTGAAAAAAGTAAACAAAATTAAGATTTCTTTTGTTCCAAACAAAGAAAAAAAAAATCAAATTTTGGTTCGGTTGAAAATTCAAGGTGTTGCGATAAACCAATAATATTGCGGTTAATAATATTTTTTATATAAATAAAAAAATATTATTAAATTTACTAAATAAATTATTAAAAATATTGGACTGGTTCAAATCGGTTCGATTAGTTGTTTTTGACTGAACCGAAAATTTGATTCAGTTTTCGGTTTGCATTTTATTAACATAATAATTTTCAGTTCGGTTTGGATAATAGTGAACGGTTAACCAACCGGACCGAAAATCGATTCATACATGTATATATATATATATATAAATATATATACATATATATATATATATATATATATTTAATATATTTTTATTATACATATAAGTTATAAAAGCATTAATTTACTTCAATAACCCCTAAAATGGCTCGAACATTAATTTTCGTTCAAGATTTGTTTCGTCGAGCCATGGTTTGGGTCCGAGATCTTCCTTAGAGCAGAATTTGAAATTTATTGAAAAAAGTACACAAAATTAAGATTTTTTTTGTTCCAGAAATAAAAAATAAAAAATCAAATTTTGGTTCAACCAAAAATTCAAAGTTTATTAAGAAGATCAATTACTTCTTGAGATAAACCAATAATATTGCAGTTAATAATATTTTTTATATAAATAAAAAAATATTATTAAATTTATTAAATAAATTATTAAAAACATTGGACTGGTTCAAATCGGTTCGATTAGTTGTTTTTGACTGAACCGAAAATTTGATTCAGTTTTTGGTTTGCATTTTAATAACATTTAAGTTTTCGGTTCGGTTTGGATAATAGTGAACGGTTAACCAACCGGACCGAAAATCAATCTATACATGTATATATATACATTTAATATATGATTATTATACATATAAGTTATGAAAACATTAATTTACTTCAATAATCTCTAAAATGGCTCAAACATTAATTTTCGTTCAAGATTTGTTTCGTCAAGCCATGAAATTGTCGAACAATTTGAAAAATTCGAACAGTTCGTGTACGAGTTCGATTATATAAATGAACGAACACAAACTTGTCAAACCTAACAAACGAACCAAATAAAAATATTTGTTCGAATTGTTAAACGAACAAACACGAACATGTTAGAAGAAATAGACGAACTCGAGCTCAAAAACTTTTGGCTCAGCTCGGTTCGGTTAGATTTGACAATGGCCTTAACTATTAAATAAGATTATAGAAAATCTCTAAAATCTTATTAAAACTCCTTCTCAATTGATCCAAGTCCCAAACTCTTAGCACAGTACAAAGTACAGAACACTTCCCAGACTTGCAAATTCGCATGGTACAAAACACTTCAATTTCGCACAGTACAAACACACAAAATTCGCACCTTTACGTTCGAATTCTCCTTTGAATTTGCACTCTCAGTTTCACAAATTTACATTCCAAGATTATTTGTTTCGAATTTACACTCTCTGTCTGAATAAATTCACATTAGAAAATTGGTTGCTTGAAATTCGCACTCTCAGTCTTACAATTTTCCGGGCATCAAGCCGATTTGCGGTCTTCTTTTCCACGGAGACCTAGCGGCTAGCATCTCCTTGGCTCGTGCTTTTTTATCAGCTGATAGCGTAACCAGGGTGGGCGTGGTAGGAGTAGGTTCAACCTAGCCTCTTACAAATTTGGGTCTGTACCCATCTTTATCTGGCAAAGGTACTCACAATTTTATTTTTTTTTTTATTTTTTTTTCAGAAAATAGTCATTGATTCATAGTCCGAAGAAATTAGAAAAGTCTACATTATTGATAGTACAAAAGGGATGTGTTTAGGTGCAGAAGCCATGATCGGTATAGTGAGGCTAGCTTTTCATTCTCTTGTTCTGTACTCTCCAGAAATGTCTGGCCACCTTCGTTTTATGAGATATATAGGCTTCTACTATTCTGTAACTTTTACATAAGAACAAAACAAAAATTTTAGCATTTAATTATCCTGGTTTATTGTAAATTCATATCAAACCTAATGAGTTTTTTGTTGATGCAAGTTTAAATGGATGGTTGGTTTTTTGTTATTTATATGTAGGAACAGAGAATGGACAAGAGTTGGATGCGTGCTAGAAAATGGACAAAAGATTACGTAGATGGGGTGAACACTTTTATAAGATTTGTACAAACTCAATTGGGAGTGGAATGCGAGATTCGGTGTCCATGTACAAGCTACTTGAACTTATCTAGTAAAGATCAAAAGACTGTTAAAAGTCATATTTTGATGAATGGGATAGATCCAGGATACGTCACGTGGTTTTATCACGATGAACCAACCTCACGTAACGGAGGGAGTCAGCAAGCTAATGTGGGAGATAAACATCATTTTGGGTCAGTGCACCAAAATCATGAAGAATATGAAGACGATGGTGTCAACGACATGTTATCTGACCTTGGGGAACAATATTATCAACCTGATACACACGATGGCAATAATATAAATACATGCGGAGTCCCAGCATATCTTGAGGCATTGATGAAAGATGCTAAAGTAGAATTATACCCAGGATGTAAGAAAATCTCAAAGACATCTTTTATCATCCAATTGCTCCACTTGAAAGTTTATAATAAACTGAGTAATAAAGCCATTGACATGTTATTGAGGTTGATAAAATTAGCCTTACCGAAGGGAGAGTCACTTCCAAGTTCTTATTATGAGGCTAAAAAGTTTTTGCGAGATCTTGGATTAGGATATGAGTGCATTCATGTTTGTAAAAACGATTGTGCCTTATTTTGGAATGAGAATAGTAACCTGGAAAGTTGTCCTATTTGTGGAACCTCTCGGTGGAAAGTTAACGACGGCAAAGGGAAGAAGATACCAGAAAAGATTTTAAGGTATTTTCCTTTGAAACCCAGACTCCAACGCCTTTTCATGTCTGAGAAAGTATCAAAGAAAATGGTGTGGCATAAAGAGAAACTCATTGATGATGACTATATGAGGCATCCTGCGGACTTCCTTGCGTGGAAAGATTTTGATAGAGAGTTTTCTTGGTTTGAAAAAGATCCTAGAAATGTTCGACTTGCTTTATCTACAGATGGTTTTAATCCATTTGGAAACTTGAGTACCACTTATAGCATGTGGCCAGTAGTTCTAGCTCCATTAAATCTCCCCCCATGGGATTGCATGAAGCAAACGTTCTTTATGTTATCTTTGCTTATTCCTGGAAAGAAGTCACCTGGAAAAGACATTGATGTCTACCTACAACCACTGATTCAAGAGCTTAAAACATTATGGGTTGATGGTGCACAAACCTTTGATGTTCGTCGTAAAGAAACTTTCAATTTACATGCTGCCGTTTTGTGGACAATAAACGACTTTCCAGCATATGGGGGTTTGCCTGGGTGGAGCACAAAAGGTTACCTGGCCTGTCCCACTTGCAATGAGAAGACCCATTCTTTGAGATTGCGTAATAAGATATGTTACATGGGACATCGACGCTACTTACCGAAAGATCATCCTTGGAGGAGAAGTAAGAAGTTTGATGGAAAAAGAGAAGACAATGAGGCACCTCAAGATTTAAGTGGGGAGGATGTGTTAATGCAGCTACGTGGATTACAAAATGTAACTCTAGGGAAGCATGTCAACAAAAAAAAGAAGCGACACCCAAGGAGTTAAATTGGACTAAACGCAGCATTTTCTTTGATTTGCCTTATTGGAGTAAGTTGAAATTAAGGCAAAATTTAGATGTAATGCATATTGAGAAAAATATATGTGAGAGCATCTTAGGAACCTTAATGAGTGCAGAAGGGAAAACAAAAGATACACTTAATGCCAGACGAGATTTGGAGGACATGAAAATTCGCAAAGAGTTGCACTTGATCAATTCAGGTGATGGAAAACATGTGATGCCTGCTGCTTGTTATGTAATGAAAAAGAAAGAAAGACGTGACTTTTGTGAATTCCTAAAGTCCGTCAAGTTTCCTGATGGCTATGCATCCAACATCTCTCGTTGTGTTAGTTCAAGTGATCAAAAGATATCCGGATTAAAGAGTCATGATTGCCATATTCTGTTACAACGAATACTTCCTGTTGGGATTCGTGGGTCCTTAAATAAAGAAGTATGCGAGGTATTGGCTGAATTAGGCAATTTCTTTCAACGGTTATGCTGTAGGAAGTTGAAAAAAACAGAATTAGAGAAAATGAGAGATGATATTTGTTTGATATTGTGCAAACTAGAGAAGATATATCCTCCTGCATTCTTTGACGTCATGGTTCATTTGCCAATACATTTGCCGAATGAGGCATTGATAGGAGGCCCGGTTCAATTTAGATGGATGTTTCCAATTGAACGGTAATTCATAAAACTATGAGCTTCTTATTTATAACTTCTTCTTGCGAATGTTTTTAATAATATATATTTATTTATTTTCTTAGATTTTAAGGCGACTTGAAGCAAGGTGTAACAAATAAAGCTCATCCGGAAGGATCTATTGCAGAAACATACATTGCAAAGGAGTTGTTAACTTTTTGCTCCATGTACTTGCGGAGAATTGAGACTTAGATTTAACAGAGATGATAGAAATTGTGATATAACAGTTGATGATAGTCTATCAATCTTTTCTGCAAACTGTCGCCACTTTGGAGCAACAACACTTGTTGAATTATCCAAGGAAGAGTTTAACACGGTACAATGGTTTGTCTTTCAGAATTGTGAAGAGGTTCAACCTTATATTGAGTAAGTATAAAATTATATTTTACATATACATATAGTATTATTACACTTTACTTTTTCTTAAATAACTATATTCAATGCAGGAAGCACATACATGAGCTATTATTAGCTGGTTGTGAAAACATAAACGAAGAGCATAGAGAAAAATTTCCTTCGTGGTTCAGAAAACATGTAAAGGCCTTGCAAATACAAAATATTTCATCGTCTTACTTTACTCTTTCTTTTCGTTCTAATTAAATTCTTATTTAATTAGTTGATATTTTATCTTATTCATTCAGATAACCCATTTGTACGAGAATCCAACAGAAGCAAATGAATCTTTGTATTCACTTGCATGTGCCCCAAGCAAATGTGTTAGAAAGTACGCTGGATGTATTGTCAATGGCGTAAGATTTCTAACGAAAGACCGTGATAGTCGTCGTAATACCCAAAATAGCGGTATTTCTGTGGAGGGTAACCACGGTGAAGATACACTAGAATTTTATGGTGTTGTATCTGATATAATTCAGCTTGACTATGTGAAAGATAGGCATATTACCATATTCAAATGTGAATGGTTTGATCTTGGGGGCAAAAAACAAAAAGGGTTACAAAAAAGAGGGCAATATTGTGAGTGTTCGGATTACCAAAAGATGGTATGAGAACGACCCTTACATATTAGCTAATCAAGCTAGACAAGTTTTCTACATTAGTGATCCTAAATTAGGAAGTGACTGGCGAGTAGTGCAACCATTCCAGCATAGGCATGTCTATGATGTTGATGAGATGTCAGATGATGAAATAGGCCCTAATGATTTGTTTTCTGTGGAAGATGGGGTATACCAAGAGAATGAAGCAAATGATGCACTTGAAGTTTGATGGGTCTACTTCCAGATTTGGAGTAAACCGGTTGTTGTGAGCTCCGATCTGTTTGAACCGCCTTCAAATCGTTGCTAGACCGCCGCAAACACCTGCAAGAACCCAACGTCGGGAGAGGTCCCGGCGTCGGGCCTCCGACGCTCAAGTCAGTAAAGAGAGGAGAAGAGTTGTGATGTATGTAGAAATTCATAGAATGTGGGGAAGAGAGCTGCTCTCAGAGAGCAGCAGCAGCAGAGAGATGGAAAGTGTATAGAATGAGTAGAGGTTAGGGTTTAGGGTTACCTCAGCCCCTTTATATGGAGGGAACTACATGCTTGAAGTACCTAAAATGCCCCGAACGGTTTACCTGAAGTGTCCAAAATGCCCTGGTAGGTTTGCATTCCATCTACCTCCTAGTCAGCTCAAGATTCCTTGTTATCCAATTATTGCCTCTCTATTATAGTCACAGAGAAGTCTAGTAGCGGAGAGGTCTAGTAGCGGAGACCTCTAGTCACGGAGACGTCTAGTAGCGGAGAGGTCTAGTAGCGGAGACCTCTAGTAACAGAGACGTCTAGTAGCGGAGATGAGCTCTAGCTCCTCTTGTCCAGTCGAGACGAGATGATCTCTAATAGGTCAAGACGATATGACCTCTCGCAAGTCTAGCAGGTCGAGACGAGTCTAGCAAGTCGAGATGACCTCTGGCAAGTCTAGCAGGTCGAGATGAGTCTAGCAAGTCGAGATGACCTCTAGAAGGTCTAGCAGGTCGAGATGACCTCTAGTAGGTCTAGCAGGCTGAGATGACCTCTTGCAAGTCTAGCAAGTCGAGATGACCTCTAGAAGGTCTAGCAGGTCGAGATGACCTCTAGCAAGTCTAGCAGGTAGAGATGAGTCTAGCAAGTCGAGATGACCTCTAGCAGGTCTAGCAGGTCGAGACAAGTCTATCAAGTCGAGATGACCTCTGGCAAGTCTAGCAAGTCGAGATTACGTCTAATTATCTTCTTAGAGCAGCTCGACCTTCTCGTACTCAGTCACAGAGAGCATGTCTACTTCCCATACTTAGTCGTGTGGAGCTTCTCATACTCAGTCACAGAGAGCATGTCTACTTCCCATACTTAGTCGGGTGGAGCTTCCCATACTCAGTCAGAGAGAGCATGTCTACTTCCCATACTTAGCCGTGTGGAGCTTCTCATACTCAGTCAGAGAGAGCATGTCTACTTCCCATACTTAGCCGTTTGGAGCTTCTCATACTCAGTCACAGAGAGCATGTCTACTTCCCATACTTAGTCGTGTGGAGCTTCTCATACTCAGTCACCGAGACCTTCAAGCCTTGTCTAGACCTCCTCAGGCTGCTCTTCCTCGGTTTCGCTCGGACCTCTTCATACTTGACTCCGGTTCACAAGTATGGCTATATCATCTAGTCCCCCCCAAAACTTACTCTATTGCGACTCGAGCTGTAGAGTAAGGCCAATAGTCTGGGAATTCTAGCATTTATCAGAGTTTGCATTATTTGATAGAATGTTTTCGTTTCTTCATAATCCTTGGTCTATTATTATTCGAAGTTTTTTTTTTCTGATCCGAGAGCTTGAAATTGCTCGAATTTTAGCATATATGCGTTGTTTCCTCTCATAGGATTGTTCAAAATTATTTGTTAGTTTCCTTTAGCCCAATTCATGTGGGCCCAACTTCAAACGCCCAACACCGGCTTTTTCTTTTTCTCTCGTCTTCACGATACATTTCTGTCGAGTTCTCGTCTTCTCGACAAAGCATTCAGTCGAGTTGATTTTTGAGAATCGTCTTCCAGCTTGCGCTCGTCCTCGTGACTTTCTTGTTTTCAATCACCCAGCTCGCAACTGCGAATTTCTCCCGTTTCCAAATTTCTGTCTTGCTTCGCGATTTATCTTTCCGGCTCGCGATTTTATCTTTCCAGTCGCTATTTCTTTCCAATTCGTAGAATTCACTTATCAGCTCTGTTTTTCTGGGTGTTTGCTTAATTCGCGGCGTGTTAGCCGCTAATCGTCTCTAATTCGCAATTTTCTAGTCCCGATTCACCATCAATTCGTCATTTTCTCAGTCCAAATCTGTGCACTTTGTTTCGCTATTTACCCTCTTTTGGGTCGCGTTTTTCCTCGATTTGCCATGAGTTAGTCGCTATTTTTGCGGATCTTCCTCCACGAGCGAATCGATGTTCTTATCGTCTCGCAATTTTCTTCTCGACTTGCGATTTCTTCCAGGCCTCGCAAGATTTATTGTTGCTCGTCATTTTTTCTCAATTCGAGATATCACGTTCTCAGTCGCAAATTTCTTCTCTCATGTTTTCAATCGCTATTTTCTCCTACCTCGCGATCGCAATTTCCACCTAATCCTCGTCGTGCGATTCAAGATCTGCTATTGCTTGCAATTTTCCCTTATTCACTATGAGTTAGTCGCGATTTCTTCTTTTGGTCGTGGTTTTCAAATGCGAGATGACAGTCCAATTTTCCACTGCGAGTCGATAGTCGCGATTTTCCCTAATTCTCGTCGGGAAATTCGAGATTCGTTACTGCTCGTGATTTTCCCCCAATTCGCGATGGGTTAGTCGCGATTTCTTGGTCGCGGTTGCTTCACGATGCCTTGGTCGCGATTTGCTATTGCTCGTCATCTTCCCAGGTCGAGGTTTACTTGCTCGCGGTCCAGGAGCCGCGATTTTCTATTGCTCGTCATTTTTATTCTTCCTTAATTCTTGTCGGGCAAATCGAGATCCACTATGGTCGTCATTTTTCCCTAATTCTCGATGTCTTGATGTGCCTTTTATGCCTAGTTGCGTTTTTCCACCGAGGTGCATCAAGATCTCGATTCAATCGATTTGCGATTTCCTCAATTTGCGAGGTGTTGGTCGCGATTTGTCGGTTGGGGGCCTTGGGGCTGCTGCCAGACTTGTGATTGTTCTATTCACGTTTTCTCCTGATTTGAGATGTACTCATCGCGATGTGCTGGCTGCGAGTGTGTCCTCTTGGCCATGGGTTTGTCGCTATTTTCCACATTCCTGAGAGGTAAGTCGTCTCTGATGTAATGCTAGTCGAGGTTTGTTAATCGTGAGGCATCAACCACGACGTGCGTTAGTCGCGATTTCCCCAGATCTTTGAAAGGTTAGTTGCTTTTTCGGTTTTCCTGTATTCCACTCTTCTGATCATATTTTTTCTTGATTTGTGTTGCTGGTTGCGATGTGTTAATCGCGAAGTGTTAATCGCGTTTGTAATGCTCGTTTTCTTGTGAATCTCACACGAATTGATGTGCCAGTCACATCTTTCTTTAACTCATTTCTTTTTCTGCTCGTGTTTTTCTGATTCGTGATGTACTAGTTGCGACGAATTAGTCGCGGTGTGAATTGCTCATTTGTTTCCTGATACTCCTGCTAGCTGTGATTTTCCTTTGCGACGTGAGGGCTGCTCTTTCTCTTTGCGATATATACTGTCGCCTTTTGTGTTCATTAGGTTGTTTCATGCTTCTGCTTGCGAGTATGTTAACCATGATTTCTTCTTTTCATTGCTGTGTTTATTGATGTGACAGGAGTTTGGTTTGAATAACCATGGGTCGCGACAGATAAGTCACGGTATATTTAGCCTGTTAGCTGGTTCTCTCTGCTCGCGATATATTATTTTGCTCGCATATGTCTATTTGCATTATGTTGATCTGCTCCCTTCAATTATGTGTTCAAGTCGTTCTTCAATTCTCTGTGATTGATTCATGTTCTTGACTGGCTGTATCTAATCCTGTTTAGTTTATGCATCCGCTCGCAGCTATAATAGTGATGGCTCGCAATTCATTTTGCCATAGCCTGCTCAAGGCTTTGATATCAACTCGCAGCTCACATTTTTCGTAGCACGCAACTCATGCCAACTTGCAATTCGCAACTCGCAGTCGTAGCTCATTCCTACCTTCCCCCGTTGACTCATTGCTCACCGAGGCTTACTTTTAGGAGTGATTTCAGTAGTTTGATTATTTTTGAAGTCATGTAGGGTCTAAATGACCGTATAAACAATTCATGTATGATTGTTGTTGCTCTTTTGTAAGGTCGCGAAGACCATAATATTTTTACTCTTCTTTTTGCTCGAGGTTGCGATCACCCATATGTATTTGTACTTGCATTATGCTCTCTGATTATTTGTGATGTGTTGGTAGCTTGTTCTTGTTAGATATCTTCAACAGAGTTGTTAGGTCGTGAAGACCATCTATTTTATCATGTAGTCGCCATGACCATTAAGTTGTGCTGACTACTTTGTTAGGTCGAGATGACCTCTAGCACCTCCATTGTCAAGTCGAGACGAGCTCTTGCTCCTCTTTTGTTAGGTCGAGATGACCTTCTAGCTCCTCCTCTGTCACGTCTAGATGAGCTCTTGCTCCTCTATTGTTAAGTCGAGACGACCTCTAGTAAGTCTAGCAGGTCGAGATGACCTTCTAGCTCCTCCTCTGTCACGTCGAGACGACCTCTAGTAGGTCGAGATGAGCTTCTAGCTCATGTTAGTTCCCTTTTGTGAATCAATTCTCCCATTCTGCTTTTTATCCTTAATACTATCCTCGCCCAACCCAGCTTGAGAATTGTTCAAAGTTGGAATCAGCGAGCAACTCTAGGCAACGTAGAGCAGTTTAACATAGAAAAATTTCAATTCACGACCTCGCCCAACCCAGCTTGCGAGCTGTTCAAAGTTGGAATCAACGAGCAACTCTAGGCAGCTTAGAGCAGTTTAACTTAGAAAAATTTTCAATTCACGACTTCGCCCAACCCAGCTTGCGAGCTGTTTCAAAGTTGGAGACCACTCAGCTCTTCAAATGCCTTAATCATGGTGGATTTTGATTTCAAACACTTGCTCAACCCAAGTCTAGGATTGTTCAAAACAAGTGACCACCCAGCTTTTCAAAAGCTTTAATCATGGTGGGTTTTGATTTTAAACACTTGCCCAACCCGAGTCTAGGATTGTTCAAAACAAGTGACCACCCAGCTCTTCAAAAGCCTTAATCATGGTGGATTTTGATTTCAAACACTTGCTCAACCCAAGTCTAGGATTGTTCAAAACAAGTGACCACCCAACTTTTCAAAAGCCTTAATCATGGTGGGTTTCAATTTCAAACACTTGCCCAACCCAAGTCTAGGATTGTTCAAAACAAGTGACCACCCAGCTTTTCAAAAGCCTTAGTCATGGTGGATTTTGATTTCAAACACTTGCCCAACCCAAGTCTAGGATTGTTCAAAACAAGTGACCACCCAGCTTTTCAAAAGCCTTAGTCATGGTGGAGTTTTGATTTCAAACACTTGCTCAACCCAAGTCTAGGATTGTTCAAAACAAGTGACCACCCAGCTTTTCAAAAGCCTTAATCATGGTGGATTTGAGATGATCGACTTCGTAGTCGTCTTCTACTTCGTAGCTGTTTTAGAAACTTAAGTCAATTCTCTCTTGTAGACTTAGACTCCTTTGTATATAGAGCTAGGCCTCTCTAGCCATGATTGCATATAAGTCTCACTTAGTTGTATATAAGTCGCGAAAGTCGCTCTTCCACCTAACTGAAGGTCTCTAAGTCGTCCATAGTGATCTCAACTCGTCATGAGTGCCTCTAGATCGTCCAGAGTGGTTCCAACTCGTCATGAGTGCCTCTAGATCGTCCAGAGTGACCTCAACTCGTCATGAGTGCCTCTAGATCGTCCAGAGTGATTCCAACTCGTCATAAGTGCCTCCAAATCGTCCTGAGTGATCCCAACTTGTCATGAGTGTCTCTAGGTAGTCTAGAATGACCCCAACTTGTCATGAGTGTCTCTAGGTAGTCCAGAATGACCTCAACTCGTCATGAGTGTCACCAGGTAGTCCAGAATGACCCCAACTCGTCATGAGTGTCCCTAGGTAGTTCAGAATGATCCCAACTCGTCATGAGTGTCCCTAGGTAGTCCAGAATGATCCCAACTCGTCATGAGTGCTCTAGGTAGTTCAGAATGATCCCAACTCGTCATGAGTGTCTCTAGGTAGTCCAGAATGATCCCAACTTGTCATGAGTGTCTCTAGGTAGTCCAGAATGATCCCAACTCGTCATGAGTGTCTCTAGGTAGTCCAGAATGACCCCAACTCGTGATGGGTATCTCATTAGTGATTTCTCCATATTTCTTTGCCCTTCACCAAGTTTCATTGGTGAGGGTCTATTGCTCCGCGTCTCAGCAAATAATTGGCTCTTCCCCTCCAAGGGTGAAGGTAGCTTCTCTTCCATACGCGCTCATGACGGCGCGTGAGAATCAAACGGTGGCAACTCCTTTAAAGAGATCAAAAACTCCAGGTTGAGAACCACCAGAGGTTTCCTTCCTCTTTATATCCCCCACAACTCCTCACTCAAATTCCTCTACACACTTCCCTTCTCAACCATCTCAGACAGATCAGAACTAGGTGCAAAGCTCTTAATTCCTTCAAGAGCTCCCCACAGACGGCGCCAAATGATGGGTCTACTTCCAGATCTGGAGTAAACCGGTTGTTGTGAGCTCCGATCTGTTCGAACCGCCTTCAAATCGTTGCTAGACCGCCGCAAACACCTGCAAGAACCCAACGCCGGGAGAGGTCCCGGCGTTGGGCCTCCGACGCTCAAGTCAGTAAACAGAGGAGAAGAGTTGTGATGTATGTAGAAATTCATAGAATGTGGGGAAGAGAGCTGCTCTCAGAGAGCAGCAGCAGCAGAGAGATGGAAAGTGTATAGAATGAGTAGAGGTTAGGGTTTAGGGTTATCTCAGCCCCTTTATATAGACGGAACTACATGCTTGAAGTACCTAAAATGCCCCGAACGGTTTACCTGAAGTGTCCAAAATGCCCTGGTAGGTTTGCATTCCATCTACCTCCTAGTCAGCTCAAGATTCCTTCTTATCCAATTATTGCCTCTCTCTTATAGTCACAGAGAAGTCTAGTAGCGGAGACCTCTAGTCACGGAGACGTCTAGTAGAGAAGACGTCTAGTAGCGGAGAGGTCTAGTAGCGGAGACCTCTAGTAACAGAGACGTCTAGTAGCGGAGATGAGCTCTAGCTCCTCTTGTCCAGTCGAGATGAGATGATCTCTAGTAGGTCGAGACGATATGACCTCTCGCAAGTCTAGCAGGTCGAGACGAGTCTAGCAAGTCGAGATGACCTCTGGCAAGTCTAGCAGGTCGAAATGAGTCTAGCAAGTCGAGATGACCTCTAGAAGGTCTAGCAGGTCTAGCAGGTCGAGACAAGTCTATCAAGTCGAGATGACCTCTGGCAAGTCTAGCAGGTCGAGATGACCTCTAGCAAGTCTAGCAAGTCGAGATGACCTCTAGAAGGTCTAGCAGGTCGAGACAAGTCTATCAAGTCGAGATGACCTCTGGCAAGTCTAGCAAGTCGAGATTACCTCTAATTATCTTCTTAGAGCAGCTCGACCTTCTCGTACTCAGTCACAGAGAGCATGTCTACTTCCCATACTTAGTCGTGTGGAGCTTCTCATACTCAGTCACAGAGAGCATGTCTACTTCCCATACTTAGTCGGGTGGAGCTTCCCATACTCAGTCAGAGAGAGCATGTCTACTTCACATACTTAGCCGTGTGGAGCTTCTCATACTCAGTCAGAGAGAGCATGTCTACTTCCCATACTTAGCCGTTTGGAGCTTCTCATACTCAGTCACAGAGAGCATGTCTACTTCCCATACTTAGTCGTGTGGAGCTTCTCATACTCAGTCACCGAGACCTTCAAGCCTTATCTAGACCTCCTCAGGCTGCTCTTCCTCGGTTTCGCTCGGACCTCTTCATACTTGACTCCGGTTCACAAGTATGGCTATATCAAAGTTAGTGTTGATGAATTAGAATCACGAGGTAGGAATGACGTGGATTCTCAAGATATTGAGGAATCAATGATAGAAACACTACCGGATATTGCAGAGCTCGTAAACATAGATGATGTCATTGAAGAAGATGACCCTGATGACACCCTGGTTGACTATTGTAGTAGTGTAGACGATTCTGAAAAAAGCAACACTTCTGATAGTGATGACGACTTTGACTGGTATGGTTGTGACTTGTGAGATTAATGATTGATCATTCAAATATCTATTCCTATATTTCTATGTGTTATCATGTGCTTTATCTGTTGCTTGTCTTTTGATGATGCGTAATATTTCTATACAGGCACGAAAATTCGGGGTGAGAGCTGCGAGTGTTTCCAGTCCAATAAAAGGAGTGAAAAAAATGATGTTTGGTAATTTAAAATTTTAATTTATTGCAAGTTTCGATTATTTTGGCCATAAATTTTTTTTTGTTTGCTGTTTTATTCCAGGTTGAATTTGATTTCTAGGCTTTGGACTGAGGATATATATGAGGCCTATTAATCTGGGTTATTTGTTGTTTTAAATTTATATTTTTCATTTTTAATTTTTATATTTTCTGATTTATTAGTTGTATATGCTAATTTTATGTGCTTGAGAATGAGTGTTGTGTTTGTGTATTTGTGTTCCACTAATTGGGTTCTGCCACTAGTACCTTTCTGAACGGTTGCTTTTCTTTGTGTAGGCAATTATGTACGTTCTCTGTTTTTTGATGAGACCAATTGTGGCCATTAAGGCCATTGCAGGTGAATGTTTATCATTGCTTTCCAGAGCTCTAAAAAACTACTTTGTGTTCTATATCTTCTATATCTTGTTAATGAATCGCATCGTAATTAGTATCACTGATATAATTACATTTGTTGCCTGTGCAGGTACGTTTGTCATCAATAGTAGAAGAATTTCTTCAGCTGGTGAATTCAACTGGTGCATTTTCTATGCTCCAAAGTTGTCTAGCAATTCAGAAATATGCCCAGGATAAAAACCTGTATTTGTCGTTCTTTTCGACTCTTTTCGACTCGGACTTCTGTATTTTTCCTATTTGAAATTGTATTCGACCAAATTATGTCCTATTTTTTTTTTATTATGTGGTATTTGCTTTTGAAGTTGACGAGTCATATTCGATTAAACTTCAGTATATGGTTTTTCATGAACTCATGGAGCAGTACATTTTTTTTTCATGGAGCAGTATATTTTTTTCATGAAGCAGTATATTTTTTTTTTTCATGGAGCAGTATATGGTTTTTCATGGAGCAGTATATTTTTTTTTTCATGAACATGCTCAGTATATGGTTTTACGATGTTTAATTTCTTTTTGTTTGTAAAGCCTCAAAATGTTATGTGAAATTATTTTTGGCTCTTTTGATAAGTTTACAGTTCAATTTCTTTCTGTTTGTAAAGCCTCAAGATGTTCTCTCTTTTGATCAGGTTACAACTATGTACATCTGCCGACATAAAACTCGCACATAAACTCAGACTCATGAGTTTGATATTATCAGACGAAGTAATATGTCGTACATAAACGCAGGCTCATGAGTTTGATGTTATCAGGCGAAGTTCATATTACTTCGAAAAGTAAACTTTGAAGGGGATGGTTTGTTCACATTCCCATGTCATGGCAATGGGCAAAGATGATGTTAAATATAGAAAAAAGATTAGCTATACATTTGTTGATTAAATACCAAGAAAAAAAAAAAAAAATTGGAGGCTGAATACATTTTCATCGAATATAACTGTATGTACTATAACAAACAACTATGGTACTAGCTACTCAGCAAACTAGCCTGCTCAGACAATTATTTGCTAAATAAAGAGCAATCCTATGAATGGTATTCATAACATTGGACGAGTTTGAGGCAACAAGTTTTCTGGTCGAGTAGACTTTCTTGCGTGTCATCGTGAGTTTCTGCCCGTTGCCTTCAACCTCGACAAAGGAGCCTGAGCTTAGAGTACCTACCGTGCACGTTCCTCATTTTTGTGTACATGTCAATAAACCTGCTGCATATGTACACATCGTCTCTGAACCTACTACGGCTGACGTACTCGTCCATCAATTTTGCCCGCTCGAGCGACTAATTGGGCCACAACCAGTATAAAGGATTGTATGGTTCCCCATCTGCTCATGCCTTTCCCGATATGGACTCGGAAAATAGCTCAATAGCATCCTCAGCACAACCATTTTTGGCAAAGCCTGAGATTATAGTATTCCAAATAATTATATTTTTCCCTTCAACCCGTCGAACAAGGACTTTGTATCTTCTACGAGCTCGCATTTTTCATCCAGAGAAGTAAGCACGATTTGCAGGTCTGGGATCGAGTTCAAATCTCATTTTCACAGCAAATCCATGGCTGCATTTCCCTGTCTAAGCCCATCAATATCGGAACATGCCTTGAGAACTCAAGTTGTCAAAAACAACACGCGACCATTGTCTTCGCACCTGCATATCAAAGCCTCCTGGCTTCATAACCCCTAAGTGTATCATCAGATCATTAAAAATGTTCTTGGAGTTTCACTGGCAAATAATCGAATCAAACCACTGGCTTAAGAAAAACAACTCAGATCCTTATTCACATCAGATGCTTGTTAAGTTCTGAGAATGGCTTGCACGAGGGCTATCCATAAAAAGGACATGAGCCCCTTTTCGTGTGAACAAACCGTGCTTGAGTATTTGTTCGTGGATCGTGCGGCCGTACACCAAAGTCAGTAGGCCCGCACAAGCTATATAAGCACCAATGGAAAGGTGAATCTGGCCGGGATAACTCGGCCCCGCTGCATTCCCGAGTACATGCTGAGAACCGCTGAACAAGAGGGGCTCGGTTCTTTAGGTAATTGGACGCGGTTCTTCGGCCAAAGCTCGATGCTGGAAGGCTGCTTGCTCCAGAGTGCACTCAGAAACCTTGTACGCTCGTCTCAGCCGTGATTGGTCTGCTCTCGATCGCCGACGGTCTGCTTTGCCGAGGAGATCTGCTTCAGCCAGGTACAAGGGCTGGTCTTGGTC
Organism: Striga asiatica; assembly: GCA_008636005.1. Classification (NCBI taxonomy): domain Eukaryota; kingdom Viridiplantae; phylum Streptophyta; class Magnoliopsida; order Lamiales; family Orobanchaceae; genus Striga; species Striga asiatica. Next base: position 198,467 of record BKCP01006793.1, on the reverse strand, counting down.
GCTCGGGTCCGACTCGCCTCGTTGGTAATTGGTGCTTCGATCGCCGGTTTCTGCTTGGCTAATGGTCTTCTTCCACTGGAGATTTGCTGCTGGAGTTTCTCTTGCCGGGGGAAGAAATTTAGGGAATTTTGAGAGGAGAATTGATGTGGAAAAACTAGGGCGACATATTGTGGGTCGAGAAAACTTCGATTTGTCCGAGAGAAAAACGTCGGTCGGGAAATTCATCTAACACTGACGGGCATTGAATTGCTGTGGATTGATGATTTGGGGTTTTTTTTATGATAAATTTGAATAGAGAATTTTTTGTTCTAGATAAGATATGGAGATGTTTATTTTGTATTCTGATCGATTGGAAATCAAATATAAAAAATAAAATAAAATTAGGCCACTTTCTGATAGCAAATAATAATAAAAAAATCAAATAATTTGTGATTATTACTAAACGAAAAGGGCATATTTTAATGATGAATATAAACTTTGTGATTATTACTAAACCACTTATGACACAAATTTGTCACAAAGCAAAGTTATATAATGACGAATTATACGTGAGTGTCATTTGAAATACAAATAAAAATCAACGATTTTTATCGTCACATTGAATTTCGTCATGATATTGTATTATTGTGACGAATATAGACGCATTATACCCATATTGTCACAAAAGAAAGGTGTATGATGACGAATTATACGTATGCGTCATTTTAAACACAATAAAAACACAACAATTTTGATTCGTCACAGTGACTTTCGTCATAATATGTAATGATATGACGAATTTAGTTGTTTTATAGTTTATCGTCACAAAACAAAATTATATAATGACGAATTTTTTGCAAGCAACATTTCAAATACAGAGAAAAACAACGAATTTGTTTTCGTCATAGTGAATTTCATCACAATACGTATTATTGTGACGAATTTAGATGTATTATAATGTATCGTCACAATAAATAATTATATAATGACGAATTTGTCGCAAGCGTCATTTTAAATAACAACGATATTTTGTTTGTCACATTTAATTTCGTCACATTTTATGTACATGTGATGAATTTAGATGTATATGTGACGAATTGAGTTGCACTGTCATGAAAAACTCCATTATGTGACGAAAAAAGAATTCTAAGATGACGAATATAGGAGTCGTCGTCTTATGCAATGGTGTAATGACGATTTATTAAATTCGTCACCGTAAAGCAACATACGGTGACGATTTATTTTTCGTCACATGAATTTTCGTCACTTTTCGGCAGATTTCTTGTAGTGGAGGTTCATCTTTTGTATTCTGGCACTTTAATGAGTTGTTTTTATCTGGTTAAAATTTCGTTCCAAATGCCCGAGCCAAACTCCAAAAGTCTCGGTTGATACGTGCAACTGCCAATGTCCCCGGGCAGCGCCACGTGCCGTCCCGTGTCGCCAGTGTCCCCGCGTACGTGTACCTGCGTGACTTCCCGCACCACTTGCACGCCGCTCCGTGCCACGACCGCGTGTCCCCGTGTCGCCCCATGCCGCTCCGCATCCAACAACCGCTCCTGAATAAGCCCAGCAGCTCCCAGATGTGCCAGGCCAGCCCGACAGCGCCCAGACGAGCCCAACCAGCACCGATGCGTGCCCAGCCAGTGCCAGCGGCCCAGCCCGCGCCCGTGCCGAGCCGCGTTGAACTGATCTTTATTTTTCCCGAACTGTTTGACTAATGTTCGACCCGTTGACCTTGTTTATCGTGCTGAGTCTATTTTTAATATTATTATATGAATTTTCTGAGTCTAGCCTTCAAATCCAAGATTTTCAAATTCCACGAACTACTTAGTCGATAATGTTCGACTAAGTATGAATTCTCGTGAACTTTTCAAAATGTCAAGATAACAATATTGATGAGTATTATCTTGATTAAATGTAGGTGTTTGAGGAGTTGAGGCCTACGTCCAGCAGACTGTGTACTTTATCCTACCTCGATTTTCAGGTGGGTGTTATTAAATTTATATGCCATAATTCTTTATAAGTGCTAGATTGTATGATCAATGTATGCGTGTGAACCATGTAACCTTCGACGTGTGCAGTCTCGACCTTCAAAATGGTTATCCCCGTCGTCGTGAGCAGTTTCGACCTTCGGTGGTGCCTATTGATAGGCAGTCTTCCTTAGCCTAATGACGGGCCTTGTCGTTGTGTGCAGTTTCGACCATCGACATGTACTCCCATTGTTGTGTGCGGTTTCGACCTTCAGTGGATTTTATAGATGTGCACTTGAGTATTATATGATGATTAGGAGATGTGATATTATTATTGATTCATGTTCGTGCTGCGATCATACTATCTGTTATTATACTTGAATTTATGTGCATAGTAGTGAGCTAGTGGTTTGTTCACCCCTATAACCCCCCTTTTAGGTAATGAAGCTGGCAGCGGTGATGATTGACAGACAGGTGGTGGTCGATTTAAAAAAATATATTTAATTTGCTTCTTTTGACTTAAATTTGTATTTCTTTGAATTATGTTTTATTGAACCATGTTATGATTGGCTAAGTTTAGACTGATGTTTGAGAAATTCATATGAGTTAGTTTTTGAAATTGATGCCTTGCTTTGGAATTTGAAACCTTGGAACTGAAAGTGTTTATTTTCTAAAATATTTCATTTTTTGCTTCCGCTTGACGATTCTAAAACAGGAGTGATGATTGGTTCGATCTATTGATAAATGGTGTTTAGATAAAAAGATTTTAAGTAATTCCCATTTAATGTTTTTAAAACGAATATTTATTCTCTGATAAATGTTAAAATATTTATTTATTTGAAAAATATTTTTTCGAAATATTGATTCTCTATTTTCAATAACGGGGCGTTACAAGTGGACACCCTTACCGAGCTGAGACCCACCTCGACTGGGATGACTGCCTCCATACCGTATATCAGACTGAAGGGCGTTTATCCTGTTAAAGCCTTTGGAGTCGTCCTATAAGCCCAGAGGACCGAATCGAGCTCATCGACCCATGCCCCTGAAGCTCTCTCTAAGTGACCCTTAAGTCACCGATGCAAAATGTTGCATGACCTTCATGGCTTCGCACCAGGCCACTATCTTCTGACCTTTAAATGGAGCTCTATTGTTGGATAAACTAGTGTTTGAGAATAAGATTGAAAGAGATTATACTTAATAATCGTCGAAAGCATTTTAGAGTATATGTGGGAGATTGTTAGGGTATATAGTAAAAGCTCGGCTTTGAGTTTCTAGCAATACTATTTTGATCTGGCAATCATGTTTTAGTCAAGTATTTGTGTTTGCAGTTTATTTATTTATGCGAGCATGAATTCATTTAATTTACATTGTAGATAATATGGTCTGATGTATTGAACAGAAAGATCATATTATCTATTCCTTGTAAAATATAAATTATTGATTGACAGTCTAGACAGAATTGAACAACCCGTTGGTAAAAGACTGTAGTGTAATTTTTGATTCATGATCTTTGACTGATGAATTACACTAGTACTTTGTACGTATTGAATGGACCGTAGAGGATAAGATTATTTGAATACTGACTGAATAAATAATCTAGACCGTAGTAATTGATGTGTACTCTTAAGCCGTAAGATAATAAATGGGAATATATACTATTTTTTTTATCGTTAAAAGTAAATTTGTAGATCAAAATTGTGGTTCAAACAACCGAGAACGGTAAACAAAAGCGCAATGGGCAGCCATACGCTCGGCTCTTCACTCGCGAATAGACAACAAGGACAACCACAGGCCGATTGTTCACTCGGGTACTCATTACTTATTTATTTGATTTACCAAAGATGATTCCTATTTTATTAGGATGACATACTCAGTATTTTGGTAAATGATGATATTTATATGATCTGCTGTTAATATCATTTATGGTCACTATGTCCCGGTCCGCCAGGTTGATGACGTTCCCGAAATGAGCTCAGGAAGGAATATTATGTTAAGCCATGCAGGAGAATTAAATTCCAACATAATGATTAAAGAACTGAGTGGTACTAATTTCAGATCCTGCGGGATAAAAGAAATTGATTAATTTTATTATCAATTTAAATAATTAATGGACGTTATATCTTAAACAGGGGGATGATAAATCGATCAATGAAATTAATATAACTAATTAAGTTGAAGGTTCGAATTTATTAAATAAATTGGAGCTAAATGCGGAGAGCACTAATATTTTTTTTTAACGATAGAAATACTCATTAAACTTCCGAAAGGGAAATAAAGTTTGAAATACAGACCAATTANATTATTATTATTATTATTATTATTATTATTATTATTATTATTATTATTATTATTATTATTATTATTATTATTATTATTATTATTATTATTATTATTATTATTATTATTATTATTATTATTATTATTATTATTATTATTATTATTATTATTATTATTATTATTATTATTATTATTATTATTATTATTATTATTATTATTATTATTATTATTATTATTATTATTATTATTATTATTATTATTATTATTATTATTATTATTATTATTATTATTATTATTATTATTATTATTATTATTATTATTATTATTATTATTATTATTATTATTATTATTATTATTATTATTATTATTATTATTATTATTATTATTATTATTATTATTATTATTATTATTATTATTATTATTATTATTATTATTATTATTATTATTATTATTATTATTATTATTATTATTATTATTATTATTATTATTATTATTATTATTATTATTATTATTATTATTATTATTATTATTATTATTATTATTATTATTATTATTATTATTATTATTATTATTATTATTATTATTATTATTATTATTATTATTATTATTATTATTATTATTATTATTATTATTATTATTATTATTATTATTATTATTATTATTATTATTATTATTATTATTATTATTATTATTATTATTATTATTATTATTATTATTATTATTATTATTATTATTATTATTATTATTATTATTATTATTATTATTTTATATATCGGTTATTTTTATATGATATCATCTTTTTATTCAAATAACAAAAATAAAAGATAAACTATATTATAAATATTAACTTTTATATTTTTTGGTTATTTAGATAATCGATAATCGCACGGCCGATTACATAAAAAATATTGTTATTTTTTATTATTATTCATTTCAATAAAAAACTATAAAAATAGTAAATATTAAATGAAATGTTAAAATATTAATTTATAGTTTGATTAGTTACAAATTCACCCATTAACTCAATTGTAATTTATTAAACTGATTGAAATTGTAATTAAGCCACTAAATGTTATCAAATTTATAAAATCAAGTCCTTGTTCATTAATGTACAAAATTGAGCAAACAAAATCTAAAAAAGGTCTCAGGCGCCCGACTTCCAGCCGTCTCTTCCGTCCACCTCCGCCGTTTTTCCTCTCATGCCGTCTTCCGGTGGCTGAGGGCGCGCTGGCGACGGACCATTGGCTGAGGGCGCGCTGGCAATGACCATTGGCTGAGGGCGGTCGGACAAAGTCTTGCAAAGATTGGCAGGTTGGAAGGGTCAAATTCTTAAAACCATGTGGCTGAGGCGGCGGGCTTCAGTGGTTGGAGGGTTGTTGTCGGCTGCACCAAGACGAACGGCTAATGACGACGTCGGAGTGTTGACGGAGGCGACATGTCCAGTGTGCCTGAAAATATGGATGACGACAGCAGGTGTTGACGGAGGCGACGGCGATCTAGGATGGCGATGACGGCGAACTCCGACGGCGGCTGTCTGGTGTAATTAGTTGTCTGGTGGTTGTCAGGCGGCGAAGGAAAGGCTGGCGAGGAAGTTCTGCGGCGGCAGGAAGGTTGCTCAGGATGTTTGCCGGCGGGTGGACGGAGCGTGAGATCTGCGTGAGAGAGAGATATATAGGGGGAGAGAAGAGAGAGGAGAGATGGATCATCGTGGCTCGTGGGCAATATTTATTGGTGGGGCCCACTTATTTGATTGTTTGGTGAAATTATAAAACTGCCCTTCTAGTTATTTATTTGTCAATGATATAGTAATATAATTACGATTTTGCCACTGCATGTTTGACTTGTAACTCAATTTTGACTTATCATGTTCATTGATATAATTTATCCAATGATCCATGATCATTCTTATTTCTTTCACTATCTCCTATTCTCATATGATCACTTCTCTCTCTCTATATATATACATATAGGGGGAGGATCAAATGAGGACAACTCTTAAAATGAGGACACCTCTTAACCATTGATTTTGTGTTGATCAATGGCTCAGATTAAGTAATTGGAATACTTATGCACCTATGTTGAAATAAATATGTATCTGGTTTGTTACAATAAATATGTCTCTCGTGTACAGTGTTTCTGCATCATTGTTTTAATAACCATGCAACATTTTTACACTAACTATGCGACACTTTACCACTAACTATACAACATCGTTTTTGCATTATTGTTTCAATAACCATGCAACATCGTTATACTAACTGTGCAATACTTTATCACTAACTATGCAACATTTTTTGCATCATTGTTTCAATAATAATGCAACATTTTGACACTAACTGAGCAACACTTTATCACTAATTATGCATCTGTTTTGTTTCAATAACTTTGCAACATATTTACACTAACTTTGCGTCACTTTTTCTCTAACTATGCAACATCGTTACACTAACTGTGCAACATTTTATCACTAACTATGCATTATTTTTACACTAACTTTGCAACACTTTATCGCTAACTATCCAACATATTTTTTAGATCATTGTTACAATAACCATGCAACATGTTTACACTAACTATGCATCATTTTTACACTAACATTGCAACACTTTTTATCACTAACTATGCAACATCTTTTGCATCATTGTTTCAATAACAATGCAACATTTTGACACTAATTGTGCAACACTTTATCACTAATTATGCATCTGTTTTGTTTCAATAACATTGCAACATATTTACACTAACTTTGCATCACTTTTTCTCTAACTATGCAACATTGTTACACTAACTGTGCAACACTTTATCACTAACTATGCATCATTTTTACACTAACTTTGCAACACTTTATCGCTAACTATGCAACATATTTTTTACATCATTGTTTCAATAACCATGCAACATTTTTACACTAACATTGCAACACTTTTTATCACTTACTATGCAACATCTTTTTGCATCATTGTTTCAATAACCATGCAACATTTTGACGTTAACTGTGCAACACTGTATCACCAATTATGCATCTGTTTTGTTTCAATAACTTTGCAACATATTTACACTAACTTTGACTCACCATATTTACTTCATACACAATACATATTATGGTCAACGGGTCAACGCCGGAAGTCGACGGTCAACGCCGGAAGTCAACGATTTTTGCCAGAAGTCAATGGTCAATGCCAGAGTCAACGGTCAACGCCGGAGTCAACGGTCAAGGGTCAATGGTCAAAATAATATTAAATAACTAAAATAATTAAAATAAAAAATTATTATTTAAATAAAGAGTTAAATCTTGGCCACACATCTTGATACCTTTTTAGTGGCTAGGATTGTGTAACGCCCCGTTCAGTTAATAAATAGAACCGATTCACTTTGCTAGACTTTAAAGTGAAATCGGAAGTGTTTTTCATTAAATTGAGTTAATCGACTAAATGAAATTAATGACTTATATGATTTAATGGATAAGTTATAAGGATTAAGTAGATGTTAATGATTGGAGATAATTTATTTTGACAAGAAGGTTTATTAAGAGTATATTTGAATTTATATTTGAAATATTCGAGTTTTCGGTTTTCAATTGTAGTCGGAATTTAAGTCCGATTTTAGTTCCGAAAAAATTTATATTTCTCTATATATTTTAGTAGACATCAAGATGAACTTTGGCATGGATTTTCAAAGAGGATATTAGCACAATTTTAGTTTAATTTTAAAAATAAAGTGTTAATTTACACCATATTATTCCTCATGAAATTACTTGATATTGATATATATATATATATGTATATATATATATCATGTGACATGTTATTATAAGTTGGGGCATGATAAGAATAAAAATTTTTCAGCATAAAAAGGAAAAATGCATAAAGCAAAAGATAGAATTGAAAATTTTGATTTTTCGATAAGCGTTCGTTTTAAGTCAGAATTCGGTTCCGTAAATTCTATATTTTTCATTAAGTCACGAATTTTATAATGAAAATTAGATTAGGATCACATGATGGGCCTTTCTAAGCATTGACTTTAGATTGGAGAAGTTTACAAGTTATGAATTCAATTTATTATCTTTATTTATTTTATAAAAAAAAATTCTAAGCATTTTTAAGTAATAAATGAGCTATTTTAGCTGAATTTCGAGCCATATTAAGGTCTAGTAAAATGGAGGAGTTTTTTCGTGATATATACAGGAGAAATCATGCATTACAAGTACTTTTCAAAGCTTACTCACATTTGTGCAAGATTTTAGACGAACATAAATGATAAGGGCCCTAAGATGTTGTTTATGGTAGAGTGTGGATGTAAAGAAGTTGATTCCTTTGCTACCCTATATAAATGGGCATCAGCATAGACTCAAAATTCACACCATAATAAGAAACGTTTAGCTATAGAGTGAGGAAGATAAACCGAGAGAAATATTGCCGAAGATAGGTTGAGATCGACTTCCAGAGTTTCATTTTCAAATTTCTTGAAGGAGGTTAGATGCTACCTTTTTATCATGTGTTGTATTTGAGATTAAGTGTATCATGATGTATTTATATGTCATATATATTAAGTTTATATGAAATTTTAGGCATGAAAAATGATTAGTTGTTTCCAGCTCAATCACATGTTATATATGTCCTGTTTTGATTTGAATTTTAGCATGATATGAATAAAATGGGAAAGTGTACTTTATATGGTTATTTCTTGTGTAAATGATGAGTACATATGAACAAGAATTATGTCATTTGGTTAAGTATAGCTTGAATTATAGATGTTTAAAGTTTATCATGCAAATCGAGTTTTTATGTCAAATTTCAGCTGCTTATTTTAAACTCGAATAAGTCAATATATGTGCATGAAAAAAATGTGAAATTTTAATGACATGTATACCTTATGTTGAGAGTTTACCTGTCAAATTTCAGAATTTTATGTTGAGAAATGAAGGAGTTAAATATGTAAAACTCCATGCCTGTCAGGTTGATTTTATATGCGATAGAACTCACTCCACATTCAAGCTTTTTATATGAAACTTTTAGGAATATTTCTTGTATGAGCATTTGTCAAGATGACCAAGTTTCATCTTGATATGAGAAGTATGTGAATTTATAAAATTCTTTAAAGTTAAGCATAAAATTAGCATAATTATATGTTAATTTTAGTATTTGGGTGGATTGAGCTATTGAAGTGCTTTTGAGTAAAAATTTGATTAGAGAGTATATGAATATATCTACTATTTAACTGTCAAGTTTCATAATTTTTAGAGTATATGTGATTTTAAAAAAAAAAAAAAAATTAGATATAATTGTTTGTATATGTTGGTAGTTGTGGAGAGTCGAGCCTCCAACAGCTACATCAATTATTCAGCACTTACAATGTCTTTTCAACATATCAGGTGGGGGACCTGCACTGGGTATTACATCACTTATAATTTTGTACTATGTATGAGGTATGTATGTAGATAATTTTACCCGAACGATGGAGTTATTCCGTTCGTGGTCCTGTTTAAGATGACTCAGTCTTGTATGGAAGTTTCCATCTTGAGTCACTCGCCCAGTCAAGACTGGGTTTCTGGGGAGGCGACCCCCAGAATATGATCATGTGAGAACCAGACAGTTATCGGTAGTTGCATCAGTAAAGTTCAGAGCAGTTTTATTTATGTATATACTTAGTTCATGATATTGGATTATATGTGTTGTTTATTCAGTGTTGGTTTCTACGGAGGATAGTAGTTTTGCTCACACCCCCATTATGTTTTTCCAGGTGATGGAGTTCAGCATGGAGCGTTAGCCGAGCAGTGGTGTGGTGATGTTCGAATAAAGCTGTATATTTATTATGTTTGTGTTTAAGTTGGTTTGTATTAAAATATATACGACTATATGTTAATTACGTTTCCGTACGGATAAACCAGAACCAGTAAATATGTATGTATAATTATTCTATGTATAATAATTCCTTATCCATATTCTCCAGCTAAAATTTTATATATTGATTTGGATACATTCATGAGTAAAAGAAATAAAGAGTAAGAAGTTAAGCCAGTAAGTAACATCCCGAAAAGTTAAGTTTCAGTATTTTCCTATAAGTATATTTTGCAAACAATCGCGAAAAATTTTAACCATTTTTTCGTGATTCAAAGTTAGAAGAGGCGAGGTGTTACAGATTGGGTCTCATGTCCTCATTTTAAGAATGTGTTCTCATTGGAACCAATCCCTATATATATGTTACAGATTGAGTCTTATGTCCTCATTTTAAGAATGTGTTCTCATTGGAACCAATCACTATATATATATATATACATATATATATATATATGGTCACGCTCCGGTGAGAATGATTTTCAGCCAAAGAAATAAGAATATATCGTATACATTAGATCGCATGATCCAACGATTTATAAAAAAGGCAAAAATATACCTTCATTAACGGCATTGTGGTAATTTTCCACACCACTCAAACATATTGGCCCTACTACACATTAAATACGTACCTGCCACCAAACCCACCTACCACTCAAACCATCACACCACCCTACCCGACCCCACCACACCCCACCCCACCCTACCCTAGCATTCCCTCTCTCTCACACAATAACACCCACACACAGTAACATCTCATGCACACAAAAAAATCACACACATAGACACACACACCGCACACACACAGACGGCGCACAAATCACAGTCACGACAGTCATCGTCGGAGCACCGCCGCATCGATACAACCTCCGCCTGAGGATCCCCGCCGCCAACGGAGCATCCCTGCCGCCATCGGAGCACCACACGCTTTGTCTCTATCCATGCCGGCGATTCATCTGGTGTTTTCCTGCCGGCGACCTTCTGCTCCGCCACCAACGCCGGTGCATCCCCGCCGCCAACGCCGGAGCATCCTTGCAGCCGTCGAGCACCCCATGTTCTGACTATCTGTAGCAAAAAACATAGCCCACCTTTCCATTCTCCCAGCCGCCGACAGTTGTCTCTGGTTGCACTCACTTCGCGGTGGCCACGGCGGCTCTATTTTTCTCGACGTGTCCCGATTCTCAAGCCGTTGACTCCGTTGCCGGCGTTGATGAGGGGCGACAACCCGTCTAAATTCATTGTCCTGTTGGGGCTGGAGACAGCTGAAAAAACGATTTGGGGGAAGGAGTTTATTTGGGAAATTCGATATGTCATAAGGACCATTTTGTAATTTTAAAAGTTTTTTATAATTACACATTAAACCATAGGGTCAATCTGTTAATCCAAAATTTTTTATTTATATTACTATTTAGTACTTGGGTCAACTTGTAATTTACATAAAATATATAAAAAGATATTGTCTTTTATATAGTCCTTATACATATATAATTTATGTATTTTAAATCAAAAATAATATTAGGTATTAAATAAAAATACTAAAGTATATAATATATTTTTATAATATAAATAATAAATTAATTTTAACAAACCAAATAAGCAAATTATTGTAGTTCAAATAAAATAAAAAAATTACCCACTACATATACACAATATATTATTTAGATGCACAACAGTGGATATCAGATTGCACAATAATGATCGATCAAATGCACAATAATGAATTTGATAATGCACATTAGTATAACAAAATATTCCACATAACGACATCGCATGACAAAATAATAATAATAATAATAATATTGTTATGCTAGTGTGTATTTTTTTCATAGATATTAAAAATTTCTGGTAGTTGGTTCATATTTGTTTTAATTAAAAGATATAAATAAAGTAATAAAAAAATGAACTAAGAGAATCAACCAAACTATATAAAAATATTATTCTTTATATTTTATCTATATACGTATATTATTTATTTTCAAAAAATAATGAAATAAAATGTTAAATAAAAATCGTGATAATAAATATATGTTTTATTATATAAATAATATGATAATTGCAAAATAATGTTGATTGGAATACACACTATGAGAATGCACATAAAAGTAGTCACTTTATAGTGTGCACAATAATGCTAAAGTGAATGTACACTAATGCTAGACGGATTGCACGTTAGTGAGCATCAGGATGCACATTATCGAACGACATATAAATTTCGAGTTGATTATATTTTTATGTGTCGCGAGTGCACAATACTATCTGTTAAGTTGCACAAAAATTACTACCAAATTGCACAATAGCAACTAAACTTGTTTGGACTAAAATAATTGAATCGAATTTTTAAAATTATGAACCAATTGAACCAACAATTATTTACAATTATTAGTTATGTATCTTTGTAAAATTATAACGAGATTTATAATGTGCTTGAGAATACAAAATATTGTGCATCTACGCATTATTAATGTGCACTATATTGCACTTTTAATAAAATAGAATCAACCAGATATTAACATACAACATAGTAAATTCTATAATTGCACCAAAGTCCCTCTAAAGTGTCTAATTTCCAATAAGTTACCACACACAAAAAAAAAAAAAGAAAAACAAAATACAGTCACTGTACCGTACTTTATTCACGCTTCCGTATGGCCAACCCAGACTAGTATGTATGCACGCTTTATTTTCCCTTATCCGTATTTTCACCAGTCGAAACATATATGTCGATTTGGGTATGTGCATAAGTAACAGAAAAAGAGAAGTAAGTCAGTAAGTAAATAGCATCCCGCAAGTTAGTAAGTTTAAACGTTTTTCGAAAACAGTATAAGTATATTTCGAAAACAGTCGCAAAAATTTTACCCAGTTTTTCGTGAGTCAAAGTTATAGTAGGCGGGGTGTTACAAACCGAGTTTGGCAAGGCTAAGACCCGAACCATCTCAAAATCGTGAGAAGATAAGGCTAATAACCGAGTTGTCCACACTTATCATCGAGAAGAAGCCTTGGCAAAGCTTAGTTCGAGATAAACGAGTTGAGGAGATACACGATTATTCATCAACGGGCCCCACCACCAAGGACGTACAATCCTGATTACCTTAGGATCAGGACAGTTAGAGGAATTCATATGACAGCGTGCGAGCCCCGCCACCGAGGACGTACAAACAAATATGATGACCTTAGGATCGAGAAATGGGTTTACTTAGAATGAGATAAATTTTATAAATTCCTCACGGGGTCCCTGATTTTTATTGCATGGCCAAAAGGACACCGACTATTAGTTTCATTTTCCATAAATTGGGTTTTGGCTTATGGACATAATGGGTTCTTAAGAAGCCCTTCTCTTGCGAATGTTGAGTGCGTAAGGCGACCCACGTAGCACTCTCGATGTTTGGGACGTTGGTGAATTTAAGTTAATGTTGTTTTGAGGATACCAACGTTAACAGTTAAATTCAAAATGTTTAATTAGTAATATTATTTCGTGATTCTCTAGTTATTCAAACATGGCTTTCAATCTGTTGTCCTTTATTTTCAAAGATAATTTACGTGTTCGAAATTGATTAGAAATAGAATTTGGATAGTGTCCTAAGTTGCTGGAAGTACGAGCCGCAGGGCGAGTGTATCCAGTTTAAGCAAAAGGACATAGGAAGTCGAATTAACATATCCTTAAAATAATAAAGGTAAATCTTATTCACTCAGAAGTCGAGACTTTAAGAGGAAAAAGGAATCGACTGAGTGATAAGTGGATTACCATCTAAAATGGGAAATGCTACGAAAGTGGCAACTATTGCAGTGAGAGTTTTCTATATATAGAATTATTTGGTTTTGAGTAATCATCTTTGTGTACCAAGTTTTAGAAAGAATTCAATTTCAGTTTCTAAATTCTGTATGGAAATAATGTTTTGTTTGATGGCAAGTTTGCTATCTAGAAAATGAAACGTTTATTCATTTGGTACGTGGGTAGATAATTAGTTGACTCAAGTAACCAAAAGGTCTCACAGTGCAAATGGAAGTAACTGACACATCTACTAAAATCAATAAGAGACGAGGTCTCTTGGGCACATTGGTTAAGTCAATGATGAGTTACTAGGATCTTCCAATTTTTCGTTTTTTGGGGTTATGCAGATAATGGCGTAGGTTCTGAGCAAAGTTCGATCTGAAAGTCGGTTGTTTGTGGGATACTCCATAATAACAAAATAGATGCTTTACAGTACTAAGAATCAGATGGTGATCGTTAAAACAAATGCCTGATTTTTACAGGAATACTGAGTGATAAACCAAAGGCCCATTTGTAGAGTTGTCATAAGGAAAGATAAAGGTGAATGTTCAAACTTCATTACCGCGTGTATAAATTGCTATACCACAATAAGACTGCAAACATGTGTCTCTAGTAATACACCTTTGTCGGAAGTACTTTGTAGTAGTGGGAGCGTTGCAAAGCGACTATCATACATTTGTGTTACTGAGAGAGTCGTGGATTCAATCTGTAGTAAACACGAAGTTGTGAGTTCATGTTCTTAAGAAAAGTCATTGGACTTAGTCTCTAGTGAATGTGAAATAAATCCCTAGTTATACGATAAGGAGGATTGTAGTAGGAGTGTTGCAAGGCAACTGCCATAGATTCGTGGTTAATGAGAGAGTTTTTAGACTCAGTCTCTGGTAAGCACGAAAGTATGAATTCACATTCTTGAGAGAAGTCTTTGGACTTAGTCTCTGGTGAACGTGAAGCTAATCCCTGTTTATAAAATGAGAAGTCCCGAGACAGTAGACGCATGAACTTAGCAAACAAAAATGATTTCCGATATAGGGTTTTTGACTCTAATCGGATCTAGGATCTTGTAGAACCACTAAGTGGCATGACGCCATTGGGGTGGGTCTACGAGTAAATTCGTGTAGACTTCCACAAGTAGGCTTGTTGTGAAATAATGAACTCAGAAAGAAGTTAGATCTATTATGCGTTAACCTTTTCACCAGTAGCCATACTTGAGTCCATATGAATTTTAGGCTGAGACCACTCATATGTAATATGAAGTTAGCATCGTAGATATCAAGACGAGGTCTTGAAAGGAGATCCATGAAAAAGCACTCAGACAGGTTCATTGTAGATCGCTAAGAGCATCTAATCAGTAAACTGAAATGGTCTATTTGTTGACTGGAGTAAGTGTAACACCCCGCTTATCAGAGTAAATTTTTCACAACTTTTACTTCGAAAATACTTATAAATCTTTCGAAATCTATTGCGACTAACTCGGGATGCTACTCAAACTCATCTTCTTGAAAATCTATTTATCTTTAAACTTTTGTCTAATACTTCTTTAGACATAAAGAAAACAGATTTCCTTTAAACTTGCATTTAACGGTACCATATTCATACTTCTCAAAATGGTAAAAACTTGAAGTCTGAAATGCAAGTTCAATACTTAATGTGCATAGCGGAAATACTTAAAAACGTGGTTTATTATACAGACATATCAAATACTTAATAAATGTCCACTTGAAATAAGTGCACGACCACCACCACCACTGCTCAGCTCACACCTCCGTCCCGAACCTGTTTCCTGAAAAACACAATGGGGGTGAGTATTGATCCTCTTGTACCCCGAAAAACACCCATACTAAAGTAAACAGCAATAATAATACAATATCAAGATCTTTGGTATATATATCTTGACTGGAAATCTGTTCCAGTAAATGAAACTTTACTCTTTCTCTTTCTGATATCTGATCGGATACTTGTGCACAATCTGATGGATATTTCTTAAGGCAACTTGGGGCCTCCATCAGAACTTAGGATGTACTTGTAAGGCAACTTGGGGCCTTCATCCCAAGCGTAAAAACTTAAACTTTATACATACCTCGGACATGATATCAATATTATACTCAATTTAATACCCAGTCTGGGTCCCCACCTTTCTTCTTTTGAAAACATTTGAAAAATGTAAGTGTTGCTCTTGGGTAGCTATATCTGCAAGCTACATAAAAATATAAACAAATATACTAAGTACTATGCTCGTATACTCAATAAGATTTTTAGAATTATTAACTTATCCAAATCTTATAGAAATTCATTAAATTTGCTTTTTCTCAAGTTTATACTTAACTTCTCTTTTTACTTTTACTTAAGGTCAATTTCTTAACCTTATATAAATCATGTCTTCATAAACATCAATATGGTATTATACTTAGCAT
>BKCP01006793.1:165782-181518 GCA_008636005.1 Striga asiatica | reverse complement strand
GGCTGGCTAAAACAAAAAAAAAAAAAAGGAACATTTAATGATGCCTGATTTTATGGTAAAAAAAATTCCAAAAAAATCCCAAAGTGACATTAATTTTGGTAGATTTTTTTGCTTACTATATGGGGTGAGCATGGGTCGGTACGGTTTGGAGATTGATAAATCTCCAGAACCGTATCGAAGTTCGGAGATCACTAAAATTCGATCTCCAGAACCGTACCAAAAATCGGTTCGGTCCGGTTCAAAGATTTTTATTTTTCGGTTCGGATCGGTTCGGTTCGGTTTTCGGGACTATTAGAACGGTTCGGTTTGGTTTGGTTCGGTTCGGATATTCAGAGATTTCTTATCATTTTTAAATTTTTTGAATGACAACCTAGTTATATATTATTTTTTATATGTTTTTTTTTTTAAATCCAACATTCATCAATACTTCATCATACTTGTTGATAAACGGATTTAATCAACGTAATTAAAGTAAAAATCACAATAAAGATTGCAGAAAATGAGATTTCGATTGAAATTCTTGAAGTCGGTTACAGAATTTAGAAGTCGGTTTTTTAACGTTCAACAAGTCGGTCAACAAAGAAGAAACCGAGTTTAATATATATATGTTTATCAGATTTGCCGAATCCTCGTATTGTTTTTGAAGTTGCTATTTATAGTTATGCTTGGCACACATCCCAAGGCAAATCAGCTTCGTTTTAATGGAGATTTGACAGTTTAGGGGCGGCGATGACGTAGACGAGCTTTTTAGGCAATGATGAGCATGGGCGCGCCTCTATATGTGTGACAAGCGTCACATCTGTCGGATTGAAGTCGGCTCGTTTTGTAACGTCGGTATTTTGATAAACTTTCAGTCTTCTACGACTTCCTGATAAGTTGTTCTTTCAACCGAGATGGTCTTTTCGAGGTTAAAACAACTTATGCTAACGACCTTTGGAGATATGCTGTATTATTCAAAGCATCATATAAGAACGTCGTGTAAGTACCGAGATGATATTTCCGAGGTGCCGTATATTCTGTTTTACATCGCCCAAGATCCAATCCGTGATTTAGACTTCACGATTCTTTTAATCTAACCATTATTTCAAGATATTCTATCTGGATATCAACAATACTAAAGATTTTATTTTTAAATCAACTTTAGAAGTAACCCTAAATTTTAGTTAAGACTAAATTCAACTAACATTGAAAATTTAAAATTCAAACAAAATATAATACAGTTTTATATTAAAGTAATATTTATTTAACCTTCCATACCATATTAGTTATAAGATAAACTAAGCCTAAGTATCGACAACTTTATGTAAATTAAGCTTAAATATTTTTATTTTTTAAATCTTTAACCTTTCACTATTTTAATTTTTTTTAAACATGAGAAATTCAATTGTAGATCAAGTATTGCTAATCATAAAATGTAAGTGAATCTTAATTGTTATTTCTATATTTTATTTGCATTTTAAAAATTCTCAAATTATATAGGATCAAAGTTGACATAAAATATATTAATAACACGCATTTATTTTTATAATTCGGTTCTTAATTTCGATTCTTCGGTTCGGTACGGTACGGGACTGTTCAGTTCGGTTCTCGGTACGGATATTTATAAAATATCCAAAACCGTACCAATTATTTTTTCGGTTCGGTTCGGTTCGGAGAAAGTCAAACGATCAACGGATATTTTTCAGTTCGGAGTGATTTCGGTTCGGTTTTCAGAACGGTTCAGAATTCTCCGAGTCCCGTGCTCAGCCCTACTTACTATATCTAATAAATGGTTATTCTTGTTCTTATTCTTATTCTTATTATTATTATTATTATTATTATTATTATTATATATATATATATATATAGAGAGAGAGAGAGAGAGAGAGATAGAGAGAGAAGCCCATTTTGCAAACAGAAGAAATCAGGATTGTTGGTTGAGCATAAATAAATAGGTTGTTTATCTTATTCTGGCGTCTATTGTTGTTTCCCTTTTGGTTTTATGAAATGGAAAGTGAAGGCATCAAGAGAGGCGATGGGTCCGACTCGGTTTTCGATGACTCGGTGACGGAGTCAAGAGATAGTCGGAGTTGGGTAAGCAGGTCGAGTTCTGATGATTCTTCTCCGGTCCAATTGAGCTGGTTTATTGGAAAGACCACAGAATTTTCAGACAAATATGTGTCTAATCTAACAAGAGAACCCCCTTTGGATGTTGGGTGTGTTGATGATAATGAGGAGCAAAAATTAGAACAGATTTCAAAAGAATCAGCAGGTACGCTGCTGGTTATTATTATTATTATTATTATAAATAAAATACATTGTTTGTTATTTTCGCTGTCTAAAGGACTATTTATTCAATTTTGTGAATTGATTAGAAGTGGAATTGATGAAA
The DNA here is from genome assembly GCA_008636005.1 of Striga asiatica. Classification (NCBI taxonomy): domain Eukaryota; kingdom Viridiplantae; phylum Streptophyta; class Magnoliopsida; order Lamiales; family Orobanchaceae; genus Striga; species Striga asiatica. The sequence continues at coordinate 179,147 of BKCP01006793.1, read as the reverse complement.
GAGATGTTTTCAAAGCTGTTGCTTGGGGAAGACATGTCTGGAAGTGGTAAAGGAGTTTGCCCCGCATTCACCCTTTCCAACGCCATCACCAATCTGTATGGTAAATATTATTTATGTTTCTGTTAATTTATTTGCCCTCTCTTATGTATCACTATCATAATTCATATGCTCTTTCATCCATCCTGCATTTTGTGTCTTTTGTTGATCATTTTTTGTATCTCACATATAATTTGCATTATTTTCATCCCGATATGCTACTAAAGCATGTAAGTTGAATTAACATAATACCAACCTGATTCAGTTAGAAAAAGTGACTCATATTTCAAATGTTATTTTTTCTAAATCTTTTATTATTGATACATTGTAGAATCGTCGTACTTATTTTTTTATTTTTTCGTAAAACAATTTCGGATATTATAAAGTATTTACTTTGACTTACTAAATTAAGAGACGGAAATTTACATTGTTGAAAAACATGCTTTATTAAGATTTGAAATAATTTGACTGCTCATATAAAGAATCCATATAATTTATAATAGATAAATCTCAAACTTAATCTTCCACAAAAGGAAGTGAATTCGTTACAAATATATATTTACTTTCCACACATACGATAATAAAATTTTGTATTTTATATATTCGTTAAATCTTACTTAATTATTTCACTTGGAATTTGGTCAAGTTATTTCCTTATAAAGTTAATAAATTTATTTTTTAATGTATACAACATATATTATATTTTAAAATGATCAAATAAGAAATAATATATATCAAATAAATCAAAAGCGTTCATTTCATACTTTTTTATGCATTTAATTTCCATATTTTTTTAATTTAATGTGTATATATTTTTTTTAAGTACTTAAATAAGATATTCGCATTATTCTATTTTTTAAAACATGCAAACTTTCATTTGTAGCACTTTTGCTTTATCTATTTAGTTTGCATTGTACATCCATATAAATAGATTAAGTATTTATTGTATATTGACTGATTAATTTTTCAAGAAATTAGTTTTTATCAAAGAAGGTAACCAATTACAGTCGTTTTACTTTGAATCAAATACCCTTATATTTTTCTTTTTCTTTTTTAAGGTTAATAACATTTTATGATATTACAATTTTATATAATATATAGAATAATAATGTTTTGATATTTTTTTTATTCCATATCCATATTTCATATTATAATAAATAAATAATTATTATTTCAATTTGTACAAACAAAATATTATAAGTTTATATATTTGTACTAACTGAATAGTAATAATGAGTTTGATGTTGTGTTATAACATAAAGTATAAATATATATTAACTAAAATGTATTTAATAACATCAATATTAATTTATATGTTCCACGTTGTTTGATAATTTTATGTTAAAGCAATAAAAAAAATGGATGTAACAACAATCACATATACCAAATATGACACTAAAAGGTAAATTGCAGAAATATTTGTTTGATGACTAATTGATCTACTGACTCGAAGAGAAAAATGAAAATGAAAATGTTCATAGTACATATTTTCATAAATTAACAAACGAGTAAATTAATTAAAAGTTTATCGAATGCTGTAATTGAAAAATCATGAAATTCTGTGAACTTCCAATCATATTTACATATTATCCAATACGATCGCTATAGGCCATTAAAATTAAAATAATATAATAGACAAAAATGAATTTTTAATTTATAATTTATATTATGTCGACCTTCCAGTTAACCAGATGCATACAGTTAATCTCGATTGTCCTCGTGCAATCGGACTATGACAACCACCACGAGCACTCGATATTTTATAACTTGAAGAATAGATTTTACAAAATTAAAAAGAAATGTGAAAATGATAGAATTACAAATGAGAGAGTATTATGTAAAAGGAGTTTTCGTCTCAAGCTTGAGTTCCCAAGTTCCACTTAGTTGGATGTAGTCCCAGAATCTCATCATCAACTTTCGTCAATCTGTTTTCCTTGCGAGCGTTAATATCTCTTTCTTCATTTGCGATCTTAAACCTTTCCTTAAAAATATCGTCCAGTAATTACATTGTTCTATTCCGTTCTACCCGGTCCTAGGGTTAGGTCGTGGATTATCCTTTGTAGATTAGGGATCTGATCATTACCTTTTTATTATTCCCAATCGAGTCTCTTCTCAGGTGCATCTCTCTACTTCTACGGCTTTTGTCAAACCTTGGTTTAGCTGGAAGAGAGGCTAGGGGTATTTGTATCATGGAGACGGATTTGGCAGAAGAATTCAAAAAATTCAACCTATCCGAAAAAGAAGAAGGAGGAGTTGAAATTGCGTCGGAAGATATACGAATTGGGGAAAAGGAGTGTGAACTGAGCCTAATGGGAAGTATATTTGGGGAAAAAAAACCGAATTTTTCCGGGCTCAAAACAACACTACAGAGCATCTGGAATACAAAGAAGCCACTCACGTCGAGGGTAGTGGGTAACAACAAGTACCAATTCATATTTCAGTCGGTGGAAGACAGGAAAAGGGTCTTGGAAGGGAAAGCGTGGAATTTTGATGGACAATATTTGTTGCTGAAAGAATGGAGTGAAGAGAACAATGGGTATACAGCAGAAGAGCAGAAGATAGAGTTGTGGATGCAGATACATAACCTCCCTCTCCATTGGGTTTCAGAGGAGGTGGGTTTGAAGATTGGGCAGCTTTTTAATAGAGTAGTAGCTGTAGTGATTCCGGAGATGGGTGGAACAGGAGGAAGAATTGTGAAAATACTAGTGGAATTAAATCTGAACGAGCCACTTCTGAGGGGCACAAACTTGAAGTTTGGAGGAGAATCGAAGTGGGTTAGCTTCAAGTATGAGAATCTCCAAAACTTTTGCTACTATTGTGGGAGGATTGGACACACGGAGAGATCATGTGTTGACAAAAAGGAGGCTGTCATTGGGAAGTGTTTGGCAAGTGGTCAATACGGGGACTGGTTAAGAGCTGCTCAGGGGAGTGGGTTAGGGTATAGAGGGGGGGGTTTTGGTAACAGTGAGCCAAAACCTAACACAGAGGGTAGGAAGCCTGTTGAAGATGAGGTCCTGGGACCTCAAGCAAATAAAGGGGAGGATAGTAATGGGAATAGAGTAGAGGGTAGCAAGGAGAATGATGGGTTGGTGAGTGAAAAGGTGTCAGGGTCTTTAGGAAGTAGCCATAATCCAGGAACTATTATACCTAGTCAGAGTCAAGTTCCATTGGTAACAACTAGTGTCTTTGATTGCAGAGAACCAGTTGTAGAGAAGTTAGATGATCTGAGTGGTGATAAAACTGATCTGATAATGTTAGACAATCTGATAGCTGTACCTGTGCAAGTAGCTACTAAAAGAATTATAAAAGATCTTAACCCTAAGTCTGAGTCATCTCAAGGGGGTAGAAAACATAAAATAGCTATTAGAAAGGTCGAGAAAAATCAAGAGATGGGTAAATCACCCATCTCTCAGTCAGGTAGTAAGGTGGATAGGAATAAAAGGAAATCAGAGTCAATTATGATTGACTCAGAGTTGGACTCTAGATTTCCAAAAAAACAGAAAAACTTAAATTCGGTAGAAGTTCAGGGAGAGGCAGTCCTAGATATGGTGGAGGAGACCAGCCAGAAATGGTCTCCAGGGGGTCAATGAGAGTGATGGCGTGGAATTGTAGAGGTCTGGGGGGACCCTCTACAATTTCCCAGTTAAAGGAATCAATGAGATTCCACCTCCCAGATTTTGTGTTTCTATCGGAAACCAAAAAAAAAAAAAGAATTTTGTTAAAACTGTGTGTAAGAATCTGAAGGTAGGGGATAGGTGGTATGTGGTGGATCCAATAGGTCTTAAGGGTGGTCTTTTTTTGTGTTGTCTAATGAGGAAAAAAGAGGGGGTAAAGTGAGGTCAGAGAATAGCTTCAGGAGCTTTAGGAGTTTAATCAGGGGGCTTAATGTTCAGGATATAGGCTTTAAAGGCTACCCCTACACTTGGTCTAATAATAGAAAAGGGGAAGGAGTTGTAGAAGAGAGACTAGATAGGTTTCTTCTTTCAGATGAGTGGCTCTTAAACTTTCCCCAGACTACAATAACACACATTCCCAGGATATCCTCGGATCATTGTCTAATATTGATGGACACAAATTCAGAGGCAAGCCATTGGAAGAAAAGATTTTATTTTGATGCAAGGTGGCCAAAGAAGAAGAGATTTCAAGAAACAGTGACTGAAGCTTGGCAAAAAGAGGTTTCGGGCCCTCCATTGTACAGCATACAAAGCAAAATCAGAAACACAAGGATGGCTTTGCTGAAATGGAAGACAACTTTGTGTACTAATTCAGCACTCTTAATTGAAAGCTATAATTCTCAACTGGCTGTGATGCTAAATCAGGGGTGCAGAAAGGATTGGGAAAACTGGATGGAGATCAAGCAGAAACTTCATACGGCATATTTGGAGGAAGAGGAGTTTTGGAGGCAAAAGTCAAGGATACAGTGGCTTAAGAATGGTGATAAAAACACAAGGTACTTTCATGCCTGTGTTAAGCATCAGAGGAGAAAGAATAGCATTGATTTCTTAGTTTCTGAGAGTGGGGAAAAATGTGAAGATGAGCAGGAAATATTAGAGGAAATAATGGCTTCTTTTCAAAAAATTTTCACATCTACTGATCACAGTGTGGAGGAGTGTAATATTGATGGACTTCAGAGGGTAATTACAGACCAAATGAATAAATCTTTGACAAAAGCTGTAGAGGATGAAGAGATCAAGGATGCCCTGATGGAGATGAACCCTCACAAAGCCCCTGGTATAGACGGTATGACCCCACTATTCTTCAAGTCTTGTTGGCATATTATTAAAGATGATTTTCGTGTAGCAGTTAAAAATTTTTTTCAGACAGGCTGCATTCCCCAAAAAATAAACCATACAATAATTACCCTTATCCCAAAAATTCTTAACCCTTTAAAAGTATTTGATTTTCGTCCCATAAGCCTCTGTACAGTTATTTACAAGGTCATATCCAAAATTGTGGCTAATAGAATCAAAGCAGTCCTCCACATTTGCATTTCTCCTAACCAGGCAGCTTTTGTACCCGGTAGGCAGATTATAGATAATATAATAATAGCTAATGAATGTATCCATTTTTTGAATAGTAAAAAAAAGGGGAGAAATTCCTTCATGGCCCTAAAATTAGATATGTCCAAAGCCTATGACCGGGTTGAATGGGATTTTCTCATCCTTCTTTTGAAAAAATTAGGATTTTGTAAAACCTTCATTTCTTGGATTTTCAGCTGCTTAAATACGGTCTCATTTTCTTTTAATATCAATGGGCAACCTAAGGGTTTTGTGAAGCCTTCAAGGGGTTTAAGGCAGGGAGATCCATTATCACCCTACTTATTTTTGATCATAACAGAAGCCCTATCTTTTTCTCTTAAGCAAGCTTCTAAATATTCTAATTTTAGTGGTATTAAAATAGGTCCTTTTGCTCCAGTTATATCTCACCTTTTATTTGCTGATGATGCTATTGTATTCTGTAAGGCTAATAGACAAAATGCAGATATCCTTCATTCCATTTTGTGCTCTTATGGGAAAGCTTCTGGACAGGTTATAAATCTCTCTAAATCCTCTATCTTCTTTTCAAAAAATACTCCTGATGATTCCAGGGACTACATCTATCAACTATTTGGAGGGGTTCAAGTGGTTAAATCTTCCAAATACTTGGGGATGCCCCTAGGTATAGGAAGATCCAAATTGGACACTTTCAAATTTGTGTCAGACTGTGCTCTTTCTAGAGTGTCTAACTGGAAAAATAGATTTTTCAGTGAGGGAGGGAGAGAAATTTTGATTCAGTCAGTGCTAGGAGCCTTACCAGTATATATTATGTCATGTTTTAAATTGCCTGTAGGTATTTGTTCTAAAATTTGTAAAGACATTGCTGATTTTTGGTGGGGGTGTTCTGAAGAAAGGAAAAAAAGAATACATTGGGCAGGGTGGGACAAGTTAGCCTTACCTAAGGAATTGGGGGGTTTGGGATTTAAAAACTTTCATCTCTTTAATGACACCTTGATAGCTAAACAACTTTGGAGAGTTATTTCTCAACCCAATCTTTTGATGAGTCAAGTGATCAAGGGTAAATACTTTCATAATCAGAATCTATATAATGTAGTGCCAAAAAATTCAGACTCTTGGCTTTGGAAATCTTGGCTAAAAGCTAGGTACATTCTGAGGTTGGGGATGAGGCATAAAATTGGGGATGGTTGTGCTATTGATATATGGGAGTCCTCATGGATTCCCAATTCTCCTTTTCCTAAGCCTGTTTGCTGTTTTGAAAGTGATAGATACACTTTGAGGAGAGTTTCTGATCTATGCAAAGAAGAAAATGGAGGATGGGATGTAGACTTGATTCAGCAGACATTCCTTCCAATTGAAGCTGAAGAAATTCTTAAACTCAATCCCCCAGTAGCAGGAAAGAGGGATCAACTTTTCTGGATTCACTGTCCTAAAAGCATCTTCTCAGTCAAACATATGTATCAGTTTTTGGTCAACAGATGGGCTATGAGCAAGAACAGTCAAGAATCCAGTGAAAATCAAATGATGCAACGAAGATTTGGAGAAGAACATTGGCACTCCAGGTAAAAAGCAAAATCAAATTGTTTGTTTGGAAATGTTGGCATAAGTTCTTAGGAGTTAAAGATCAACTGAAGAAGAGAGAGATGAAGGTGGACCTGATATGTGACCAATGTGGAGATTCAGAGGAAACTCTAGAACACATCATGTTTACCTGTAGAAGAGCCAAGATAGTCTGGAAATTGTCCGGGCTTAACTGGGATGGGCTTAAAGAGAAGGAGGAGAATTTTAGAAAATGGTGGGGAACAGTAATCACCATGGACAAAGGAAAATGCAGGAAAGATAGAATAGAGCTAACAACTTATTTGCTATGGTGGTTATGGCGCACAAGGAATAATTGGATTTTTAAACAAGAGTGGAAATCCGAGAAGGAGGTAGCAGATGGTGCATTAAGGGAATGGATAGAATTTGCATTTTGTAATAGGAAAGGAGGTGCAGAGGAGGAATAAGATGGGGGAAATGGGGAGGATGTTTGCAGAAGTAGGGCAAAGTCTATTGTCAGTGCTGAGGCAACCATCTATCCTGCTGCAACCGGCTGAGATTATGTGTTATGGACATGGTCATAAAGGGTACTGCTCCAGCTGGTTTGTAATTACTTTTGTGGGTATTTTGATTTTATTTTGGTTTGGGTTCAGTAGAATGTTATAGTTTGAGGGAATGTATTATTTTTGTTTCCCATTTTTAGTGGTTGTTTAGTTCAGGTTTTGCTATAGGGTAGCTACTTTATTGCTATCCCATGTTTCTTTAGTTTAGCTGAGGTAGGGCTAGATGAAAGAAACTCTCAATCACTTGATTGGCCTTTGTGTATTGTTGGTTTTTGAGCAATAATATTTATCCGTTTGAAAAAAAAAAGAGTATTATGTAAAGAATCTATTGAACCGTAATCGAAATGAGAGTGAATATGTAGAATCGAGTGTTCGAGACCGAATTTATATAGAATCAAACCGATTTTATAGCAAATCGAGTACAAAAACTAAAAAATAACACTCCAAGAACATAGAAATGAGTAGGAAAGAGTGGAAGAAAGATGTAAATGGTGTGAAAAATCTAATTTTCGAGGGAGGAGGTGTTGAGATTTATAGGATTAAATTTGGATTTTTTTATTTTATTTTTTGCTTCAAGAAACTCGTCGGGTCCGAGGGGTCGACTGAAAACAGACCATTGGATCTCAACGATCAGATGTGAAAAACTAATTGTTGGCTACCGCTGCAATTCCGGGCAGGTCAATTCTGACCTACTCCCGGACTCTGACCCGGACATGAAACCGATAATAGAAAAAATAAAATAAAACCTATTTGGGCGTTCGATCTCCTACAGTAAAAAAGATCCAACGTCCCACCAACGACTTTCAAGGGTCCAAGAATTTTTTTTTTTTCTAAAAATAAGAAAAAAAAAATGACGGGCCAGTTACGGGCTGACCTTGACCTGGCCAGCCAGTCAAAAAATTTATAAATAGGTGGCACGGAACCGACCCGATCAAACTACAAGCTCCGTTCTAAGTCCGTTGATTACGGGCCAGATCAGAGTCGATTCCGATCCGGTTTGCCAAACCGGCAGGTCGGCCCGACCCTAGGCTATGTCTAGTTGCAACCCACTAAAATGATACAACTACTTAATTAAACACCAACAAACTTAAATCAATAAATTAATAATTTTTTTTTTTACTTATTGTATTTTAATTTCTGATTATTGTGGGTACAAAATGACAATTAAAAGTAAGTAAAAATTATTAAATTAATATATAATATACATGAATATGATTTTTAAATAAATATTCTTTGTTAGAAGAAAGATTTTGGTTTGTAATTTTTGCCTTTAAGTTTGTGCATGATCTATCAACATTTATATGTTTCTTTATCAGATCATTATTTTAAATAAATCTTACCATATTTAATTGGGAATTAACATAATTCATAGCATATTCACTACGTCTTTATGCAGGCTTTATTTTTATTTTTCCGAACAAAAACTAATGACTAATCATTTATAGAGGCTTGACACATATATACCATAGAATCATGAAATGTTAATTTATGAATTGTAATAAGAATAACTAATACAACACCTGTGTATTACACGGGTGCTTGTTAAAAAATTATTCTTAAATTTTAAAATTAATGAGAAAAATTATTTAAAATTTTATTTATTTTTTTACAAAAAATATATATTATTTTATATTTCATGACACTTGTTACTTGTGCGACTTACATGCGTTATATTATAGAAATTTTTATAATTTATATCATATAACTACTTGAAATATAAATATATTAATTGATAAATTATTTTGTTTTTCTAATTAATATTAATTTTTTTTTTATTATTGTCATCAAGGTAAATATAATTTATTTCTTTTATACATAAAATATAGATGTTAAATCGAAGTTCATCAAGAGATGATTAATTTGATATATTATATATGTAAAACTGATAAAAGATACAAAAGTTATTAACTTTTAAAATATGTTTACAATCCAATGGTTATAATAAGAAATGATATTAAGATGCAATTAATACATGTATCATGACCATAAATAATCAACATATTTATGGATAGTCCAAACCTAATTATTTTTGGATTAGAAGTATGCTAAAATCTACTAAGCCTAATAACGAAGCATATAATTTTGCCACATAGGATCCCGAAGCATGCGAACCTGCCACTTAGGGTCAGCATGTTCTGAATTAATATATAGGGAGGAGAGTACAACACCCGTGTATTACACGGGTGCTTGTTAAAAAATTATTCTTAAATTTTAAAATTAATGAGAAAAATTATTTAAAATTTTATTTATTTGTTTACAAAAAATATATATTATTTTATATTTTAGAATGACACTTGTTACTTGTGAGACTTACATGCGTTATATTATAGTAATTTTTATAATTTATATCATATAACTACTTGAAATATAATATTAATTGATAAATTATTTTATTTTTCTAATTAATATTAAAAACCAATTTTATCATTGTTATAAAGATAAATATAATTTATTTTTTTTATACATACAATATAGATGTTAAATCGAAGCTCATTAAGAGATGATTAATTTGATATATTATATATGTAAAACTGATACAAAATACAAAAGTTATTAACTTTTAAAATATATTTACAATTCAATGACTATAATAAGAAATGATATTAAGATGCAATTAATACACGTAACATGACCATAAATAATCAACATATTTATGGATTGTCCGAACCTAGTTATTTTTAGATTAGAAGTAAACTAAAATCTACCCAAGTCTAATCGAAGCATGTAATTTTGCCACATAGGATCCCGAAGCATGCGAGCCTGCCACTTAGGCTCAGCATGTTCTGAATTAATATATACTAGTACGACACTCGTGTACTACACGGGTTGTTTGGAAAAAAAAATATAAAACAATAAATAATAGAAAAAAACACATATTTGTCGTATCAAAGTGCAAAAGTAGAAAACAAAAATATTCAGGCTCTATATAATTTGAAAATTTAATTAAAACCCAAAGTAGTGTTTTATATAAAATTAAATTATTTTAGTTTAAAAAATTAATATTTTTTACATATGCTTCATAATTCAACACCCATGTATTTACATGGGTAGTTGTGCTTAAATATTTTTTTTTAGGCTTGTTGGATTAGTGGAAAGGAAATTGATTGTTGAGATAAATGCAAAACAAAAGACTATATTTGATCATCTTGTATATCTACAGGGGAAAACAAATCTAACTCTATCAGCATAACCAGTCATACCAAATTAAGGATTTTCTAGAAATTTCTTAAACATAACGCAGAGGATAAAATGCATTGTTGACATGGTCAGAAGCAACACAAACAAATTACAATTCAAGGAGAGGCAATAATAATAATTTATATATATATATATATATATACTGACAATAATTGATGTAATAAAATAACCCGAATTATAATACCTATAGCTCATATGATAATAATCAAAAGGGGCATACAAAGAATAAGGTGCTGAATTGAAACCACCGTGTACCTTTTCGTCTAAGACGCAAATCACCATTGCAACACGATTTTCAGGTTGGTTCTTGTCATGTTTGAACCATACGCGCTTAATTTTGTTGAAAACAGTTGTCATGATATGAGAATGAAGGGGGATGATGATTTAAATAATGTAGAGAACTTTGTCACACCGATTTCGGATTAAGCAAAATACACAGCATTTCAAATTTATTATACACGGCATAATAAGAATAAAAAATATGCAACAACCTTTAAAGTTCGATTTTTTTTAATATTTAAACAGGCGGTGATAGTATAGATCCTACTATTATTGAAAAATTCATAAATGATTAGTGAGTTTTAATTTATCCTTTATACTATGAATGTCTCATGTATTCTCCTAGCTAAACTTTACCTAATTTGGTTTTAACTCATGCATTTAATTTAATTAAACCCTGATCATTTAAAAAATAGGAAGTAAGTTTTTCAAAAAAAATGTCAAAATAATATATTAAAAATGTAATAATAGTTGAAAATTATAAGTAAATAGTCACACACAATAATTAATAATAACAAAAATCGGGAAGCTAAATAACAACAAATTAAATTAGATAGTTAACCGAATAAAAATTCAAATACAAATATTTACACATGATTGTGAATCCAAAATGAATGATTCAGTACTTATGATGGTTTCCAACAATCTTAATGCTACAATAGGATATCTTGGTAGATTTACAGCCGAACCACCAGTAACATATTTTACAAGACATTAGTTTTAAGGAAAAACATCACTTAACTCATACTCATACACGTGAATTTTGGATAAGAATAAGTGATTAAAAAAAACTTTTGAAGGAATTAAAATAAACCATGATAAGAATAAGAATCCTATTTGGAGGAGATAAGAATAAAAATTCTATTTGGAGTTGGAGTCCTTTTTATTTTGGAATATAATTGTATTAATTTTTATCCGAATCAAAAGCCAACACATATAATGTTGCCAAGTAAGCTTTCGAAGCGTGCGAGCCAGCCATTTATGCTCAATACGTTTTGAAATTATATTAAGGAGGGATATATATATATATAAAGGGGGACGGGGATATATATAGGAAATAATATAGAAACCTAACTATAGTTGCGCACATACGAGAGCGTTGAATTATGAAGTGTAAACGTAGAATTATATATAAAAAAATCTATAGATATAGAATATATGTTATGTACAATAAATACAAATATAAGAATATATATAAAAAAAGTTACAATATAAGCAATTAATTGATGAACAGCAGTCATAATTTTGAAAAGAAATTCGCATAAGGATTATAATTTTCCAAAAATATTAACCAAAATAAAATAAAACTACCGCTTCCATATTTGGAAATAGTTTTCTAATAGATTAGTTTTAGTTCAAATATATAAAAAAACAAAATTTAAATTAAAATACTGTGACCCATGTTATGAAAACTCACTTTCCAAAAGTAGAAAGTAGATGGTAGGATCTACAAAAGTACTTTCAATATTTTGAATGAACTATCTAACTATATAGTAAATAGATTAACATTTATTGATTTTATTTAACTTTAAAAGTCATAGATATTATGACATATTTGACGTTTTATTGATTCTTTTAATGTTAATATTTTAATAATTAAATTATAAAAGATACTATCATAGGTTTTTGCTTTTAAAGTATCCTTATTTCTATTAAAAAGAAAAGAGAAATATTTTAAAAAGATGTTGTGAATGTAAAGTCACATTAACTCATTAACTTGGTGGTAAGTATATTACGGTGTATTCTAAAATTAATGGGTTGGAAGAACATTCAGTTAAACCTTTGGAACGGGCTGTAGTATGTACTATGTAATGCCTACAGTTCATCATACTAGTTCTAGTATAGATGCACAACTCATTATAATTTGACCTTCGCGTGGTAGCCATCAATTTAATGTGTGCAGTTCATTATTATGATAGTTCTAGTATAGCTTCACTACTCTTATAATTTGACCTTTCCGTGTAGTCACCGTATTTGGCCAGTTATGGAGGCTAGAACCATTGCCTCACGAGAAAAAATCTAAGTGGCAAAGAGAAATAGAATGGCTTCTTTGTGTGAGCGATTATATTGTTGAAATGGTACCTTCTTGGCATGCACTGCCAAACGGAAGCAGAGTCGAGGTAAATCTCATTTGATTTTATGGCCACACTTGCTTGGTATCCTCGTTATCCACTTTGAATGGATTATATTGTATCCTCGTTATCCACTTTGAATGGATTCTCAAAGATTTCTTTTAATAAGAGTACATTGTTTCTTTTTTCATTTTCCGTAGATATTTTGGGACGGGGCAGAATGAGTGGCTTTTAAGATGTATAGTTGACCTATATTTGCATAATTTTTGTGCAATATGTTTGGCTATTGTTTCAATCCCAATTGTTGTTTTTTCATACATTGGATTGATTGTGTTCTCCAAAATCCGATTAGTTATAAGAAGTGAAGACTAAGACTATTTTATTTGTGATTTGAATTTTACTCAACAAAGATACACCATTTTCTGGAACAATTGGAAAATGACAACATGGGATTTGACGACACAAGTATAATACAATCATTTTAAGCAATCGGGAGAAAAAAAGTAAAGAATAAAAGTCATTTCAAAACTTGAGCCAAAGTGTCAAGTTTTTAAACGTCTTCTTTGTTTTTGTTTCTCTCTCTATTGTTGTCTTGTGATCATACAACTAACATTATATTTGAGCCTTCCTTTTTCTTCAGTATGTCTGCTATGAGTCCACACTTGATATGCATTTGAGAAGCGG
>BKCP01006793.1:95289-165763 GCA_008636005.1 Striga asiatica | reverse complement strand
ATATTCAAGCTATAGGTGATTTTGTTATGTTTACTTCTTTGCTCGTTCTTTCTTCGCAGATTATGAGCAGTCGGCCTAGAATGGATCTATTTATTAACATGCCAGCTCTTTGCAAACTTGACAATATGCTACTCGTAAGATTAAATAAAGTTTTTTCCATTATTATTTTTCGATTTACTTATTGGTGTGAATGAATTTATTAATCTTCTATCCCATGGTTTATGTTTTATTAGGAGATACTAGATGGATTTAGCGAGTGCGAATATTGGTATGTGGATGAAGGCATATTAGGTTCAAATCCATGTGTACCGCCCGGCGGTCTTTCTGAAGGCACGAGAAAGCAATTAAGTGAGAAGCTAGAATGTGGTAGTCAGATCCTTAAAGCTGCCTCAGCCATTAATGCCGCAACTTTGGCTGAGATGGAAGTTCCAGATTCGTACATGGAATCTCTCCCCAAGGTGTGATTTATTGTCCTTTAAGGCAAAATTGTATTTTTAGTCCTACTAGTTTAATGCCATAACATTTTTAATCTCAAGATTTCAACTTTTCGCCTTTTGATCCTTTAACTTAGTATTTGCTGCAATTTCAGTCCTTTTGGGACTGAAAGTGCAATAACATTTAAACTACAGGACTTAAATTACAGTTTTTTTAGAATCTCTCCCCAAGGTGTGATTTAATTTAATTTATTTTTATTTAGAAAGTTTTGTTTGTTGATATAACATCATTCATTATAAGGTACTTACTTTTTTGATTCAGAATGGAAAAGGATGCCTGGGGGATGTCTTGTACCGTTACATAAGTAGTTGTGAGCATTTGTCCCCCGAATGCTTGGTTGAGAGTGTTGGAGATGAAGGTTGTTTAGAGATGGCGAATCGGGTTGAGGCGGCAATCCATGTTTGGAGGCGGCAACGTGTGTCGTCATGGGAGATGAGGAGAGGTTTGTTGGTGGAGAGGGCCGAGAACCTCCTGCTTTCATTGAGATTGCGTTTTCCAACTCTTATGCAAACAACTTTGGATGCAACCAAGATACAATGCAACAAGGTAGGTACTTTGTATCTTGTCTTGTGGGTCACATACTTTTTCATTCAAATCTTATTATTATTTAAAGAGATATGTTGTAGGTACATAATATTGTACATATGGGTGTAATAACACTCATATTAAGTGGGGCCGATCAAAAATAAAAAACCAAGTGGACTCCACTCCATGTGAGTGTTATGTACACCTCTATGTACTTATAGCATTTCTCTTATTTAAATCCCCAATTAATGTAAAAATAAAAATAGGATGTTGGCAAGTCTATTCTGGAAAGCTACTCAAGGGTGTTGGAGAGTTTGGCATTCAACATCGTGTCGCGAATAGAGGATCTACTTTATGTGGACGACGTAAACAAGACGTCTGACAAAAACATCAGCTTAGGTTCTTCCAAGAAGGTCATTAGAGGCCCGTTCCTAGTGTCATGGCCTCCAGCTAGAGTTAGAGGAGACCAAATGTCGGTTTTGAGCAGAAGCAGCAACACTAACGCTAATCGTGGCTTACGTGTTATCACCAACTATGTGAAGGTAGACGATGATGGATTCATTGCCGAGGAAAGGAAGTCGTCACAACCAAACATGGATGTCAAGGAATCCTCTTCTGCCAACAAACAACAACTAGACAAATTTTACATGTATTCTTCACTTAGATAAGCTGCTTAGTCTTCTACTTTTATAGTTTTCATGTGTTTGCTTTGTCGTGAAACAAATGGTGAAATAACTGTTTCACATAATGGATAGTGTAATAACTAGTTGCTTCGCTTGTGTCATCTTCTCAAAATGAATTGGACCATGTTTAATATTTGTTTTTGGAATTTTGTGTGTGCAATTGATTTTTAAAAATGTTTATTATAAAAAACATTTACATTGCTTCTTGTTGTTTTGTTTTAAAATAATTGATTTTGAGAGAAAATTACCCCCCTCACCACATGTATTTTAATTCTAGACAAAATTGCTACCGCAATGTTTTTGGTACATTTTAACAAAAATGAATCACTATTATGCAATTATTTTTATTTACAAATATTAATGTCTTATCAAGTCAAAACCTTTCTTATTTATGGTATAATGATAAAATTAAGTTAAGGGGATATTATGTCCGGATTTCTTTCGACTTCCCATCATTCAAGTCTTCCCACGCACTTCAACCATCTTTCTCCTCCATAACACACATTTCATCAGTCGTGGAGGAGGTTGCCGCAGCCCTTGCCGACGAAGACAGACGGGGGGTATAAGCACCCTCTACTTATTTTTAGGAAAACACTGATTTTCCAGAATAATTTTGAATTGTTTTGAAAACAATTTTACTTTTAAAAAGCTCTTCTTAAGGTACTTACTTAAAACTCTTTCTTATCTTTTCTTTTCTTTAAAAATCTAACCTAAGTCTCACAGTTAGGTTCTTTTAGGAAATCACTTCTCAAACTTATCACTTGCATCTCAATAGTCAAGACATAAATAAAAACGTTCAATCAATTAGTCTCGATCAACTTAAATAAAACTCGGTCTCAAACATGAAAAAATTGAAACATGTAAAGAGTTCAAAAACTGTCTGGGGAAGCATAAATAATTAATAACATAAAATCAACCACCATCGTTGCTAGGATATATGAGGATCTCATTATGTACAAGTTACGGATCTAAAGGTTTGACGTAGAAAACTTACGGTTTAAAAATTTCTGAATCTGACGGGATAGATCAGATGGGATGACCGGGAGTAGCACGTTGGAGTTGTTGGGATCACGAACGGAGGCGGGATCAGCGGCTGGGGCTCGCGGTGGTCGCAGGTGGAACGCGGTAGTTGGCTGGGTTGCGTGGGGATGTCGCGGGCTGCGTCGTCGGGCTCGGCTGTTCATGGCGGTGGTCCGGCTGGTCGTGGCTCATCGACGACGGTCCAGAAGGTTACGGTTGAATATATATTTGATCACGGGGTTTCAGTTACCACGGGATCTTCTACTGTATTACTCAAACACCTCTTCAACTCGTACCGGTGGGGCAACGAGAAGAAGATAAAACTCAACTGGAATTCTAAAGAGAGAAGAGAGGGGCGTGCGTGTATAATACCACGTAGGAGAAATCTGATCTCTTTTATTCCTATTCCATGAGCTTAATGATGTACATATAGAGCTACAGTAGGGATCCTTAGGAGAATTGGATTAGTGCTTCTTAAGTATTGGACTAACTGTGAGCCAGGCCCACTCCTCTAATTACTAAAATAATATTACGGTCCACTAACGTAATTTATTGCACTCCATTTTTCTATCCCAAATTACATTTGAAACTCCAATAAGAATTACTCGTATTACCTCCCCATGTTTAAGATATAATGTCCATTGATTAATTCGATTACTGCCAATCAAGAATTAATTAATATATTATATTGCCAAAGCTGGCGCTCGTTCATTGCATTATTATTATGCCGTAATTAAATCCACCTGCTGGGTTTAGCATAACAATCCTTCATGAACTCACTTCGGGGACATAATCAAACTAACGCATATGGTGACCGTAAATATCCTAACAACACATCATACATACAACAATATTACCCAAGACAGTAAGACTATTGATCCAGTGAACTGAACCTCACTTAAGCGAATCAAAGTAATAAGTACTGCATCTATATGTCTGTTTAATATCTTATGGGCTAAGAGAATGCAGTAACCAACCGAGGCCTAGTTCGTTTATGATGATCAGTATAAAACGAACTTCTCCTCTCTGGGATCCGTTCAATACATAAATGTACTAGTGCAACTAATCAGTTAATACCAAATGTACCGTTGACACTACAACCGTTCTGATGGGGTGTTCATTTCCATCTAGGTTGTGGACCAATAATTCTTGTTTCGCAATTGACTGATAAATCGATCTTCTGTTCACTCGCTAATGAACCGTTTTATCTAAGTGCAAAACATCAAAACATAGAACTTGTTTAATCGAACATGATTCTCATTCATAAAGTGCAAAAGTGTAATATTATCCAAAGCAAAGCTTTCAGTATATAACACCAACAATCTCCCACTTATACTTAATGCTTTTGCTTTTACAAGTATAGTCCTATCAATCCGTTATTCTAAAAGACCTATGTCGATCCTATTGTCATACACCTCACTCTCATTCCTTCCACGTGTTTGACAAAGACATTCCCTGGCAAACTCTTCGTGAAAGGATGAGCTAGGTTGTCCTCTGATGCAATCTTGGCAACATCAACGTCTCCTCTACCTACGATATCTCGTATCAGATGGTACTTGCGCTCTATGTGTTTGCTTGCTCTGTGGGCTCGTTGTTCCCTTGAGTTTACTACTGCTTCACTGTTATCACAGTACACGGTGATACTATGTGGCAAACTCGAAACCACCTCTAAGTCCACTAAGAAGTTCCTGAGCCAAACTGCCTCTTTCGCTGCCTCTGAGGCTGCTATGTACTCGGCTTCCATAGTGGAGCCTGCTACGCAATTCTGCTTAGCACTCCTCCATGAAAATGCTCCACCTCGCAAGGTAAACACATAACCTGAGGTTGACTTACTCTCATCTCTGTCTGACGGAAAATCGAAATTACTATAATCCAACGGTAAAAAGCTGTCTACATGGTAAACTAACATGTACTCCTTAGTCCTATTCAGGTACTTGAGTATATGTTTCACCGCAGTCCAATGTTCCCGTCCCAGATTACTTTGATATCTAGCTACCTGCCAACGACGTATCTAATATCTGGCCTCGCACACAACATAACATACATAAGACTTCCTATTGTCGATGCATAAGGAACTGTCTTCACGTCTTCTATCTCTTGAGGTGTCTTAGGAGACATCTCCTTGGATAGACCTATTCCATGGCTGAAAGGTAACATACCTTTCTTGGAATCCTGCATGTTGAATCTAGCCAAGACAGTATCTACGTATGTAGACTGGGATAAGCACAACATTCCCTTCTTACGGTCTCGAATGACCCTAATACCAATAATGTGTCCTACTTCACCTAAGTCTTTCATATCAAACTGCTTAGACAACCACACCTTTACGTTTGATAACTCCTTCTTACTGTTTCCAATAAGAAGTATGTCGTCTATGTAAAGCACAAGAAACACCATCACGCCTCCACTGATCTTCTTGTACACACAGTGCTCATTTGACATGAGTGAACCCGTACGACTGGATCATCAATCTGGATATTCCAAGATCTCGAAGCTTGCTTCAGTCCATAAATAAACCGATTAAGCTGACACACCAGATGCTCATGTCCCTTAGCAATGAATCCCTCTAGTTGTTGCATATAGATGTCCTCTTGAAGGTTTCCGTTAAGGAAAGCCGTCTAGACATCCATCTACCAGACCTCATAATATATATGAGCGGCTACAACCAAAAGAATCTGAACGGATTTAAGCATAGCTACTGGCGAAACAATCTCATCATAATCAATACCCTCTTTCTGGGTATAGCCTTTCGCAACAAACCTAGCTTTGAAGGTCTCAACCTTCCCATCCGATCCTCTTTTTATCTTATAGACCGCTTGCATCCAACGAGTCGTACCCCATCGAGTGGTTCTACAAGATCCCAGACCTGATTGGAGTCCATTGACCCCATCTCAACTTTTATTCCAACATTTCATGAATCTGTATCTTTATCTTGGAGTGCCTCGTCATAGTTCCTTGGGTCCGATTCTAGGTCTCCTAGAACTGAGTCCGATGACTCTCCAAGACCTATTCATCAGTCGGGTTGCATAGAAACCCTCCCACTACGACGAGGTATTGTCTACGTTTGTACACTCCTAGTGTGCCGTGTTGCAGTATTATGTGATGTATCTATTCGCGCACTCGGTGGAAAACTGTCGACCTCACTCCTTAACTCCTCTAAGACAAGTCTACCCGCTGGCTTGTGGTTCATAATATAGTCTTCTTCCAAGAATCTAGTGTTCGTACTAACCATCACTTTCTAATCCTCGGGGCTATAAAACAATTCATCTTTTGTTTCCTTGGGATAGCCAATGAACACTCTTGCTTTCAAACGCTTCTCCAACGTGCCAGCCTCCTGCACCAAAATGTGTGGAGGGGTACCCCACACTCGAATATGTGAAAACCCGGGCTTGCGCCCTTTCCACAATTCGTAAAGAGTAGTCTCTACTGACTTCGATGGAACTAAGTTCAAAATATACGATACTGTTTCCAGCGCTATTCCCCAAAACGAATTTGGTAACCTTGAATAACTCATCATTGACCTAACCATCTCCATAAGAGTCCTATTTCTTCACTATGCAACCCCGTTCTGCTGGGGTGTGCCGGGTGCAGTCAGTTAGGATTCAATCCCAGCTTCTGATAAGTATGTCCTGATCTCTCCAAAGAGGTACTCGCCGCTTCAATCAGATCGAAGCGACTTGATGCTCTTACCATGATACTTCTCCACAACTGCCCGATACTCCTTGAATTTCTCAAAGCATTCGGACTTGCGGTGAATCAGGTAGACGTACCCATATCTCGAGTAATCATCAATGAATGTGAAAAAATACCCATAACCATGTAACGCCCTATTTTATTTTAAAGATTTTACCGAGTTTATTTATAAAAATTAGAGTTAATTTTTCGCAAAATCTCAATTTTAAACTTTAATAATCAACGGGCGCTACTTAACTACCGGAAACAATTAAACACATACGAACAAATAGGTAGAACCTACACATGCATAAACTAACAGGTATAAAAAAAATCAAACCAACTTATTCATAAGTCACAAGACCAACCAGATAGTTCAACATGGTTCAACGGTTCATCCAACATGTTCATAAAATCAAAGCGGAAGCATAATCATCCAAAATAAAAACAAGTGATTCAACGAAATAATAAAAGCGGAAGCAAAGACACATTAATCCAACGACCACCACTCGATCGTCTCTCGCTGCCGTCGCCAACCATGCTCAACCTAAAAATAGGAAGAAGAACAAGAGAATAGAAAAATAATGGGGGTGAGTGCAACCGTCATACTCACCATTACCGCACAGTATATCTCGCATAAAGATTCATAACCTTAAATAATGTATGCATAGAATCCAGATCTAACTCCCTATTAGGCCCTATCGCAAACCTCCTATGTACATACAACAAACCTCCCGACCAGACATCGGCAAGGATGTAACCGTAACCATTCTCACCTCGGATGCAACGGGCATAGGATCCTTTCCAGGAGACAGTAGAGCTGTTTTTCCCCTTCCGGATACAACGGCATGGGGCGTCCCTCTCGGATGCAACGGGCAGGCGACCTCTCACTGATTATGCATTCGTCAAAGGCACTATCGACGGGACACTTAGACTAGGGTTCTCACGCATACAAAAGCTATCGAGACAAACATTTATACGGAATAACAAGTGCGATAAATATAGATTCAACATAAATGAACCCACCTGATTACAGCGTTAAATTTCACAATATACGATTCGAGTGTTAGGATTTGAGGTCAACACCTCGGGACACCTACACGAAATCAAGATAACTGTCGATTACCACTTGTCCAACGAACACACATACTGAGTCGAATCTATCGACCAAGGGGCTCGTGAAAGATTCTCATGGAATTATGGAACAGTTGACTCGACTCGAACCAAATATGGAAAAATACACATAGTGGACGACTCACCAAACACTCAGCCACTTAACTTAAAAATTTACACCACTTATAAAACATGTAAGGAGGACCTCATATATTAAAAATCATGCCCAAACCCAAGAGTTAACATGTTCAACAATTAAATCGAGTAAATAGACAATTAATACTTATTTTCTAGATGACTAGGTAAATTAACGAATTTTGATTTGAAATTTGGACACATAATAAACATTACTGAGAACACCAAATTCACCAAGTTTCCGCCTTACCACCTAAACATGCGATTTTATAAAATTAATACAAGTTTTCAGCAAAAAAAATATGCATTTAAATGACTAAACAAATGAATGAATTAGGACCTAATACTTTTATAAACGTAACTACAGCATGCTGGGAGTGATATATAAAAATTTCAGGCATAAACAACAATCATGTGAATTATGACAATTATTCACAATTTCAGCAAAATACACATTTTTTTATAAAAACTCAGAAAAATGAATCCAATAATTCCTGGGACTTTTACACCATCAAATACCATATCAAATAAGCAAGTTGACCGAGTTTCATGAATTAACATCAAGAATTCAATTTTTTATGAACTTAACAAGATTCAGCAGATTTGAACAAATAATTATTTACTCATGCAAATGTCTTCCAAAAATTATGAAAATTTTACACAAGGTACAAACACATCAGTGAGCAACATATCCAAATTTCATGATTTTTGGGCAACAATACAATTTACCAAGTATTTTACAAGTTGCAGCAATTACCTTAACTTAAAAAATTCATAACTTGAAAAATACAACTCCAAATTGAATAAAGTTAAGACCATTGCGATCAGGACACAAAGATCTTCCATATTCCAAAAGATTTCCACGAGATAGTGTAACATCCCATTCAGTTATTAATAGAAGTAATTATTTTAGTTCTGAGTTTGAACTTATTTACTTTTATTAATAATACTCTTTACTAGTTCCGAGCCAATTCATTAAATAAATTCTGATCCGTTTATTTTTAGAAATGGACTTTATTAGGAGGGATTAATTATTTCGAGTTGTTCGACAAGTTTTAAAGATTAATTAGACGTTAAAATATATTTAATCATTGGGTAGATAATTTAATTAGACATTATGGTCTATTTATATTAATTAAAGAGAAACTGAAATTTTTAGAAATTTTGACTTTACGGTATAAGTTCATTTTAAGTCCAAATTCGATTAAGTAAATTTTATTTTTTTCATATTACAAGATTATTATTTAGATATATATATTTTAGTTACTAAAAAGTTTAAGTTCGGTCATTTTAAGAGAAAATGCCGAGAGACTATATAATGATGATTGTTATTTTTTTGTATCAAAGTCTCTCTTTAGTATTTTTAAATGAATGGGGCCATTCTTTAATTAGCAAAAGAACAATTTCATCAGCCTTAAATCACGCCATTTTGTCTTGCATATGTAGAGAAATGAATGGCCATCATTATCAAGGTTTCCTATTATTACAAGTTAAGTTTTTATATCAAATTTTTATTTGATGGCATTAAAGATGTTGGTGGGTTACTTTTAAATATCGGTTCTTTCCTCAATTTTTCAGACTTTGCAACATGATGACATACCACCTAATGCCATTTTATGGCCATTGAATAATAATACTCATTAATGCCTTAAATTAATGATTTTTTTTTTTTTATTTTATATCTTAACTTTCATAAATTCTGCATGTTATAAATTTACACTTAATCATGTGTTAAAGACATATGTCCTTATGATATGTTAAGTAAGTCCACTTCTCATAAGAAAATGACTTATTAATATCATAGTATTGATTTAGAGATGATATTATTTTATTTTCATAGATAAGTTCAAAACGATTGATTAAGTTTATCTTAATATGATGAGTAAGCTATAGATTAAGTTTTGATAACTAGAAAGTGATGTTTATTGAGAAGTCAAAGCCGTGTAAACATTGAGAAAATTTTTCGCAACATTTATTTCAAAAATACTTATAAATTTTCTGAAATCCTTTGCACTTAACTCGGGATGCTACTAAAACTTATCTTTTCTGAAAATTCATTTTTCTTTAAATCTGGTCTAATTGCTATTTTAGACATAAAGAAAATTGATTTAATCAACCATACATGTAAACTTGACCATGTTCATACTGTTGAACTGCTTAAAATCTTTAAGTCTGAAATTTCTTAACATGTAGGTTCGAAACTTGAAATGCGTAGCGAAAATCTGAAAAAAATTGTAACATCATATTATACAACAGTATAAATAATTGTGCTCGTAAATAATGACATTTTTAATCCACGACCCCACCACCACTGCTCAGCTCACACCTCTGCACCGACACTGTTACCTGAAAATGATAATAGTGGGGCGTGAGTACTAATCCACTGTACTCCGTAAAAACCCATACTGAATAAACAGCACATATAATCCCATATCATGAACTAAGTATATACATAAATAAAACTTTACTTTACTGGTGCAACATCCGGGAACTGTCTGGATTATCATGTGATCACACTCTGGGGGTCACCTCCCCAGAAACCCAGGATGGGAAAACCTTCCATACAAGACCGGGTGATCATAAACTCATCTTAACTGGACCACGAACGGAAACTTTACCGTTCGTATAAATATCTACATACATACCTCATACATGGTACAAGATTATAAGCAATGTAATACCCAGGCTGGGTCCCCACCTGTTCTTCTTTTGAAAAACTTTTGAAAACTGTAAGTGCTGTGTTGGGTAGCTGAATCTGCAAGCTACATAAAAATATAAACAAATATACTAAGTACTATGCTCGTAATACTTAATAAGATGCTAGGATGTTCGACTCTTTCAGATAACTTATCTGGATATAATGGAACACTCTAACGGTTCTCTAAGATGTTACTAAGTTTGGAAATAAAACTGATATACTTAACTAAACTAGTTTGTCTCGGATAAAAATCCTTGAAATATAGTCATATATAACTTGAGTAGTTGGAAAAGGTTCCAGTTTGATTAAGTAAGACCGGTCGGTTCGAATTATTTTTGGTTAGAGTATTTCGGTCTGACTTTTATTTTAATTCCGAATTGACATGTTCATTTGCAACTTGTGCAAGTGATTTTTTTGTCATTGGAAATCCATATAAAATGTCCCATACTTAGAAAATTTCGAGCAAAACACTTTTTTCAAAACCAAAAAGCCAAGAGTATTTATATAGTATTACAGAGAGCACTGGACAGCATTATATTCTTTCTCTTACTTTCGTGTTCTTTGAAGAAGGTAAGAAGCCATTTTTGTTCAACATGTTTTATAGATAATTTAAAGTGCCTTAAAATGTGTTAGAATGTGCTAAATTTTCAGCCTTTAAGTATTTATAATCATGTCATGAAGTAAGAAGCTATGCTAGATTTCATGCATGATTTTTTTTCGAGTAGTTTGATTTTGAAATTAAGCATGTTATGTATAAACTGGTATGTTAAGCTTATTATGGTTATTTCTGGTGTAAGTGCTGAGCATTTAGGTGAAATAATCATGTCTATTAGTCAAGTAAAGCTCGATTAATAAGTTTTTAAAGTTTATCATGCAAATCGAAATTTTATGCCTAGTTTAAGCTGCATATTTTGAATTCGAATAAGTCAGACTATATGCATGAGAAAAATGTGAAATTTTAATGACATGTCTATCCATATGTTGAGAAGTCTCCTACCAAATTTCAGAATTTTATGTTGAGAAATGAAGGAGATAAAAATTCTATATAGGACACATGTCAAGTTGATTGTATATGCGAGAGAACTTATGTCACATTCAAGTTTTTAAGGTGAAACTTGTACTAATATTTCTTGAATGACTATTGAACAAGATGACCAAGTTTCAGATTGATATGATAAGTATGTAATTTTATAAAATTGTTTGAAGTTATACGTGTAATTAGCATAATTATAATTTAAGTTTAGAAATTTTGTTGAATGAGCTATTGAAGTGTTATAGAGATGACATTTGAACCGCAAGTACTTGAGTAGTTGGAAAAGGTTCCATTTTGATTAAGTAAGACCGGTCGGTTTGAATTATTCTTGGTTAGAGTATTTCGGTCTGAGTTTTATTCCGAAATTTAAGTTTTTATCCGAGCCAAACCAGTTTAGTTAAGTATATCAGTTTTATTTCCAAACTTAGTAACATCTTAGAGAACCGTTAGAGTGTTCCATTATATCCAGATAAGTTATCTGAAAGAGTCGAACAACCTAGCATCTTATTGAGTATTACGAGCACAGTACTTAGTATATTTGTTTATATTTTTATGTAGCTTGCAGATTCAGCTACCCAACACAACACTTACAGTTTTCAAAAGTTTTTCAAAAGAAGAATAGGTGGGGACCTACACTGGGTATTACATTGCTTATAATCTTGTACCATGTATGGGGTATGTATATAGATATTTTACCAGAACGGTAAAGTTTCCGTTCGTGGTCCAATTAAGATGAGTTTATGATCACCCAGTCTTGTATGGAAAGTTCCCATCCTGGGTTTCTGGGGAGGCGACCCCCAGAGTGTGATCACATGATAATCCGGAAAGTTCACGGATGTTGCCCCAGCAAAGTAAAGTTTTATTTATGTATATACTTAGTTCATGATATGGGATTATATGTGCTGTTTATTCAGTATGGGTTTTTACGAAGTACAGTGGATTAGTACTCACGCCCCACTATTATCATTTTCAGGTAACAGTGTCGGTGCAGAGGTGTGAGCTGAGCAGTGGTGGTGGGGTCGTGGATTAAAAATGTCATTATTTACAAGCACAATTATTTATACTGTTGTATAATATGATGTTACAATTTTTTTCAGATTTCCGCTACGCATTTCAAGTTTCGAACCTACATGTTAAGAAATTTCAGACTTAAAGATTTTAAGCAGTTCAACAGTATGAACATGGTCAAGTTTACATGTATGGTTGATTAAATCTATTTTCTTTATGTCTAAAATAGCAGTTAGACCAGATTTAAAGAAAAATGGATTTTCAGAAAAGATAAGTTTTAGTAGCATCCCGAGTTAAGTGCAAAGGATTTCAGAAAATTTATAAATATTTTTGAAATAAATGTTGCGAAAAATTTACTCTGATAAGCGGGGTGTTACAGTTGGTATCAGAGCTAAAGTTAAGTGCTCTGGATACTAAAAGTTTAAGTTTCAGAAAGAGAAGTTTCAAGAAAACCCGACCACATCACACTCACACCTTGCCGACTACCAGGTAAGTGCTGTTAAAAGTTTTTACAAAAAGTTTTTAATATATGCAAATTTACTAAGTCTATGCTCAATAGGATTCAGATATTTGAACTCTAGAAATCCGTCTAGATGCTCAGATCAGTAAAAGAGACTTCTAGCAGTATCAGATATATTCTCCTATCAAAAAGTCAGAACTCTAGTCAGAATTCTAAGTCAAACTCTAGCTGAACTCTAGCTTATCGAGTAAATTTTAGCAACTCCTCAAGAAATTATGCATTATCAAGAGTTCGGCGTTTATTTTCAGAAATTCTAAATTCAACTAATGTTCAAGAATACGGTTAAAATTCAGTTGACACTCAGAATAGATAAAGTATTTCTCTAGTCAGTTATAATTGCCTAGTCAGTTATAATTGCAGTTTCACAATTATCCCAAAAAGGTTCATAAGATCAGAAATAAGCCCCAAACATTCAAAGTTATAAGCATCAGATTAAGTTTTAAGTTAAAATTTGACTCCAGAAATTGACTTATTTTGTGTATTTATTAATTCAGTATCAAAAGTAACGGGTTTTCAGTGTATAATAGCCATAAGTTCGGGTAAATCATGGGGGTTTGAAATAAGAACCATAAGCCGGATATACCTGGAGGTTGAAACTGAACCGTAAAAGTATAATTTCAGAAAATAGTCAATCTTTAGAGACAGATGTTTGGGGTATTTTATCAATTAATTATTATGAACTTAATTGGAAAAAAAAAAAAAAATTGAGATCCAGTTATCAGAAAGTGTAGGATCAGTTAAGTCCTGCATAATATTTTCAGAATTCAATAAGTATTTCTTTCTAGCTACAGAGATGATTATTTAAAGCTCTGGTAAGAATTATCTGGATGAAGATAGTCAATCCAGTTAATAAGATATGTAAATATGACTTATGGTTTAAGCGATAATGAAAAGATAAGTAAAGATAAAGTAATCAGAATGTTGAATATATTATTATTACTGCAGATCAAATACATAACCATCTGAGGATGGTAAGAACATACCAGTAATAGTAAATTCCAAAAAAAAAAAAAAAAAACACTATTATATTGTATAATGAGAGGGTGCGTCTCAAGAGCACCAGACTCCATAACTCTGCCACCCATCTTAGCCATAGGTTCATAAAGATAGATCTAAAGGATCAAAGGCTCGCTTGCGTTTGAATCCTTGAGTTTCCACAGAATCTTGAACTGTTGAGATGCTGTTTTGAAGCTTCTTGATAAGTTCATCGGATGTGTCAGCAGACTTGAATATTTCTCTTTGTAAAGGAGATATAAAAGTTTGATACACTCCTTCATCTAGAAATCCAAGCAAGTTGTGAAAAAAGTTATTGAAATTCAACAGACCAATAGGTTTGGTATGAAATTTCACTTCTGCCCAAGTAGCAAGGGTAAAGACAGTAATTAAAGTTCCATATCCACCAGGAAGAACGATGAAAGCATCGCAACCAGATATCATCGCCATCAAACAGTCATAAATAGAAAGAGTTATCATCAAAGTAGCAGAATCTTTGACAACCTTTGATGAAGTGAGATAAAAAGGAAGGATACTTCTCACCTCGATATCAAAGCATTTAGCAGCCATTAAAAGGTTATTAAAGAAATACATACTAGTCCCTCCATAAAGTATATTGATCTTTTGTTTACCCAACTCTTTCACCAGTTGGCTTACAACATAGATGTTATCAGGGAAGAGTACAAATCTAGAACCACCAAGAACACACACAGTTTTGATTGGTTGAAGAAGTTTGACACCTTGAGAGGATTCGGCAGTAGCCATTTATTATGAGATATACTTGGCTATAAAAATAGAGTCGGTTTTTTTTTTTAAGAAGAAAAGTTCCGACAAGAAAGCAGTTGAGTCTTAAATAACTCTTATCTGTCAGCAGCGATAAGATTTATATACAGTACATCGGTACTATCAAGAACAGTATTGACAAACATGATCCTTGGAAATAATATTTTCCAGCCTATAGAGTTTCTCTTCATGTTTGAACAGAAGCCATAAAGACATCAGTTCTCGATGCACATATCCACTAGAATGTGTCTCAAGAATCTGCTGAATAGTATGATCCAGAGATTCTTTACTCAAGCCATTCTTGATGAAAGTTATTTTATCTTCCCGATTATTTGAGACAAAACCTAAAGAAGTACAGCGAGTGTCACAGTTCCAGCGAGCGCATTTATAGCAGCCTCCGATTCTTTTGCTCTACGTTTCTTGGCGAAAGTACTTTTACCCATACCTGTCAGATATTTATATGCATTGGGATACTCGCCAGACAGACGAACTTTTGCTTCAATCAGCCATCTAATATCATTTGGGATATTATTGAGCATTAGTGTTCTAAATCTATCTACCCGAGCTCGATAAATTCTTTTTATGATATTAAGGGGGATAAAGGAATAGAATTTTTGGATTTTTAGCAGTGCCCATTGGTGAATTCGGACCATTGCTAAAGAAGATTGAAATATTACCAAGTCTGTTTATAGAGTAGAAATGCGTAAGAGATCAGTTTTCGGTCATAAATTTTTAGCATTAAATTATATTGAATTTCAGAATACGCAACCTGAAGGCAATTAAAGCAGCAGAAAGAAGATGTGATATGTCGATAATAATGTCAGCATGTGAATTATTGCGATAACCTACCGATTTATTATTGCTGGTATGCATTAGTGGCAGTAAAATAAGTTTACCTTGAGCAGTGAAATTGTGGTATGATCAAGCAACTTGACAAGGTTGACCACAATAACACAGTAATTACAGACTAATTCTTCAAAATTTCTCGACTATAGTTAAGTTGGGAAAAATTGAGGAAAAAGAAGTACAGGGGGCAGTTTTTCAGAAGCTCCATAATCAGATAGAGATTCGTAGTTTTCTCGGTTTAGAAGGATATTATCGCAGATTTATTGAGGGGGTTTTAGAAAATTGATCTTCTTTTGACCAATCTAATGAGAAAAATTTGTGAAGGTTGATTGATTGGGAAACAGAAACAAGTTCAGAACAACGAAGATACTAGCATAGAATGTGGATGTGACCAAGTTAGTGACTGCAGGTGACATTGACGTTGTAGGTACAATGTATGCAGATATTCCGCACCCGAAGGGCCCCGGGTAGTGGGTAAATCGCATGCAAAGTGCCGCATAGTCATGTCCCGAGTCATAACTGGTCGAGCCAATAGTACTTGGCATTTCCCTCAATACTACCGATAGGTAGACAGTAAAGAAAGATGATCCAGGAGATAGTTGATCAAGTCAGATAATTATCCTATCTATTAGTTTTCCTACCGAGTTGTTTGGTGTGCATAATGTTTTACGTAACAATGTTACGTAAGTATGTGTGCAATCCAGAGTATGTGCTCAGTTTCAGTAAGATTTAATTTACGAGGAGCAGTCGATAGCTGTTTTGGACAGAAAGGTTCATTGGCTGAGGAATCGAGATATTCCCCTCGTTAGTATATAATGGAATCGCCACGTAGAGTTAGATGCCACTTGGGAGAGAGAAATTGATATTAGCACTCGTTTTCCAGATTTCTAGTTCTGATATGTACACAGTTTTGTATGTATCTCCAGTTTCAGTATTTCCGAGGACGGAAATCTTTTAAGGGGGGTAGATTGTAACATCCCATTCAGTTATTAATAGAAGTAATTATTTTAGTTCTGAGTTTGAACTTATTTACTTTTATTAATAATACTCTTTACTAGTTCCGAGCCAATTCATTAAATAAATTCTGATCCGTTTATTTTTAGAAATGGACTTTATTAGGAGGGATTAATTATTTCGAGTTGTTCGACAAGTTTTAAGGATTAATTAGACGTTAAAATATATTTAATCATTGGGTAGATAATTTAATTAGACATTATGGTCTATTTATATTAATTAAAGAGAAACTGAAATTTTTAGAAATTTTGACTTTACGGTATAAGTTCATTTTAAGTCCAAATTCGATTAAGTAAACTTTATTTTTAGCATATTACAAGATTATTATTTAGCTATATATATTTTAGTTACTAAAAAGTTTAAGTTCGGTCATTTTAAGAGAAAATGCCGAGAGACTATATAATGATGATTGTTATCTTTTGTATCAAAGTCTCTCTTTAGTATTTTTAAAATGAATGGCCATCATTATCAAGGTTTCCTATTATTACAAGTTAAGTTTTTATATCAAATTTTTATTTGATGGCATTAAAGATGTTGGTGGGTTACTTTTAAATATCGGTTCTTTCCTCAAATTTTCAGACTTTGCAACATGATGACATACCACCTAATGCCATTTTATGGCCATTGAATAATAATACTCATTAATGCCTTAAATTAATGATTTTTTTTTTATTTTATATCTTAACTTTCATAAATTCTGCATGTTATAAATTTACACTTAATCATGTGTTAAAGACATATGTCCTTATGATATGTTAAGTAAGTCCACTTCTCATAAGAAAATGACTTATTAATATCATAGTATTGATTTAGAGATGATATTATTTTATTTTCATAGATAAGTCCAAAACGATTGATTAAGTTTATCTTAATATGATGAGTAAGCTATAGATTAAGTTTTGATAACTAGAAAGTGATGTTTATTGAGAAGTCAAAGCCGTGTAAACATTGAGAAAGTGCCGTGGACAAATAAAAGCAAAGCTAATGTCATGAGTTGCCATTTAATCATGCATTAAGTATTTAATTACGCCATATTTTTATCAAGTTTTAATTCTATTAATTAATTTCGAATTGACATGTTCATTTGCAACTTGTGCAAGTGATTGTTTTGTCATTGGAAATCCATATAAAATGTCCCATACTTAGAAAATTTCGAGCAAAACACTTTTTTCAAAACCAAAAAGCCAAGAGTATTTGTATAGTATTACAGAGAGCACTGGACAGCATTATATTCTTTCTCTTACTTTCGTGTTCTTTGAAGAAGGTAAGAAGCCATTTTTGTTTAGCATGTTTTATAGATAATTTAAAGTGCCTTAAAATGTGTTATAATGTGCTAAATTTTCAGCCTTTAGGTATTTATAATCATGTCATGAAGTAAGAAGCTATGCTAGATTTCATGCATGATTCTTTTTCGAGTAGTTTGATTTTGAAATTAAGCATGTTATGTATAAACTGGTATGTTAAGCTTATTATGGTTATTTCTGGTGAAGTGCTGAGCATTTAGGTGAAATAATCATGTCATTTAGTCAAGTATAGCTCGATTAATAAGTTTTTAAAGTTTATCATGCAAATCGAAATTTTATGCCTAGTTTAAGCTGCATATTTTGAATTCAAACAAGTCAGACTATATGCATGAAAAAAATGTGAAATTTTAATGACATGTCTATCTATATGTTGAGAAGTCTCCTACCAAATTTCAGAATTTTATGTTGAGAAATGAAGGAGATAAAAATTCTATATAGGACACATGTCAAGTTGATTGTATATGCGAGAGAACTTATGTCACATTCAAGTTTTTAAGGTGAAACTTTTACTAATATTTCTTGAATGACTATTGAACAAGATGACCAAGTTTCAGATTCATATGATAAGTATGTAATTTTATAATATTGTTTGAAGTTATACGTGTAATTAGCATAATTATAGTTTAAGTTTAGAAATTTTGTTGAATGAGCTATTGAAGTGTTATAGAGATGACATTTGAACAGCAAGTACTTGAGTAGTTGGAAAAGGTTCCAGTTTGATTAAGTAAGACCGGTCGGTTCGAATTATTTTTGGTTAGAGTATTTTGGTCTGAGTTTTATTCCGAAATTTAAGTTTTTATCCGAGCCAAACCAGTTTAGTTAAGTATATCAGTTTTATTTCCAAACTTAGTAACATCTTAGAGAATCGTTAGAGTGTTCCATTATATCCAGATAAGTTATCTGAAAGAGTCGAACATCCTAGCATCTTATTGAGTATTACGAGCATAGTACTTAGTATATTTGTTTATATTTTTATGTAGCTTGCAGATTCAGCTACCCAACACAGCACTTACAGTTTTCAAAAGTTTTTCAAAAGAAGAACAGGTGGGGACCTACACTGGGTCTTACATTGCTTATAATCTTGTACCATGTATGAGGTATGTATATAGATATTTTACCAGAACGGGAAAGTTTCCGTTCGTGGTCCAATTAAGATGAGTTTATGATCACCCGGTCTTGTATGGAAAGTTCCCATCCTGGGTTTCTGGGGAGGCGACCCCCAGAGTGTGATCACATGATAATTCGGAAAGTTCACGGATGTTGCCCCAGTAAAGTAAAGTTTTATTTATGTATATACTTAGTTCATGATATGGGATTATATGTGCTGTTTATTCAGTATGGGTTTTTACGAAGTACAGTGGATTAGTACTCACGCCCCACTATTATCATTTTCAGGTAACAGTGTCGGTGCAGAGGTGTGAGCTGAGCAGTGGTGGTGGGGTCGTGGATTAAAAATGTCATTATTTACGAGCACAATTATTTATACTGTTGTATAATATGATGTTACAATTTTTTTCAGATTTCCGCTACGCATTTCAAGTTTCGAACCTACATGTTAAGAAATTTCGGACTTAAAGATTATAAGCTGTTCAACAGTATGAACATGGTCAAGTTTACATGTATGGTTGATTAAATCTATTTTCTTTATGTCTAAAATAGCAATTAGACCAGATTTAAAGAAAAATGGATTTTCAGAAAAGATAAGTTTTAGTAGCATCCTGAGTTAAGTGCAAAGGATTTCAGAAAATTTATAAGTATTTTCGAAATAAATGTTGCGAAAAATTTACTGTGATAAGCGGGGTGTTACAGATAGTCTCAGATAATAAGGGATTCGAATTAAACCCTATAGATCTACTATTACGATCAATATAAAATAACAATTCATTTTATATTCAATCAAATAATTAATGCTATAATATAATCCCAGCCATTTAGCATATAAACTCATAGAATTCATGGAGTTTAGTAAAAAAATTACCAAACACCAATGGGGAGAAAAACGAACGAGGTTCGGTTCTACGGAAAAGCTCGTTGACGTTCGAGTCCTAAGGGCGGGGAAATCGTCCACGTGCTCGGCGTTCTGAGGTGACTCGCACGTGAGGATGGCTACCAGAGATGGCGGAGGGCTGGTCGGCGAGCGAGGAATGGTGGCCAGAAGTTGCAGGCGCGATGAGGAATACGGAAGGGCGGCTCGCGGGTGGCGGGTTTTGGCTGCATGCGCGAAGGAGTCGGGGCGGGGCAATGGCTTTCGATGATCGTGCAGTGTTGAGGAGCTTCCGGCGACCAAGAGATAAGGGAGAGAGAGATGCTGAGATCGAAGGTGACGGTGAGGGGAGAGAGAGAGAGAGCTTTGCGAGAGTGAGAGAGAGGGGTGAGAAATGAGGGGAGGGAGATGAGAGTTATCCCTTTTTAATGACATAAATCTGTAACTTAAGAATATTGGTCAAAGGGAGAGATTAAGGGGATGAGGGGCTGCAAATATGGGATAAGATCTCACTTTGAATTTAAAAATTCAAATTAAATTGCCATGCATGCAAGAGAGAGGAGAGGGGCGACGCGGCCGGGCCGGGCTGGGAGATGCTCGCGGGCTGGGGGCTGCGGATGCGGGCCGGGTTGGGAGAAATGAGCGGGTGGTTCGGTGGCCCGGTTCGAGAGTTTGGCTTGGTTGCTCGTTCGGTTCAAAGTCCCGGTTATTAACGATTTTTCGGTTCGACCGAAAATAAAATAAAAATTGCTAACATAATACGGCTCGATCTTTAATTTAATATAATTAGCAATTATGAACATTTAATCGAAATAAAATTATCGAGCTCGAATAAAATAATTTCAGAAAATAAAATAAAATAAAATAAAAAACAATAATAATCTCCCAATAATTCCGGAACAAATGAGATGCTACAATCTACCCACCTTAAAAGGAAATTCGACCTCAGAATTTGAAAACAAAATAAAGCAACACCAAACAACTAGAATACAACGAATACAAAGGGGATCAAAAAGCGAAGTTCGGATATCTCCTCCTAATTGTTGATATCAAATCCAGTAATCAGAATTGCACTAAAAGTCGGAATATATTGGAGCAAATTACCGACTTCTTAAGAATTGCCGATCTCCGAAAGATCCAACTTTCGACAGACCTTCAAAAAGGATCGAAACCGACATCCGAAACCAACGTAAGTAAACCGACTTCAAGTCAACCGACTACCGTAAAGTTTGAGCATTCCAAACAAAAAGTAATCATTAAAAGCATCTGATTGGACCAACGAAACAAAAAGGCAATCATTGATGTTTCCCGCCGCCTCAAACAAAGCAGCTCAATATTAAATGCATCTCTATCCATTTCGAGGAAGAAGACAAAAGCCACCGTACTATAAATAGCAGAATTTATGATAGTACGAGGATCCTTTTCGATCACATTGTACACGAACTTAAGACAAACTCGGTTTTCAACTTAAAACCGACTTCTGTACTCTTGTGAGCAAAATCAATAAAACTTAAATAAAATTTATCCTCATTTTCTGGACATCAACTGTATTTAATTTGAAGTTGTTAATTCAAGACAACAACAGTTTGGCGCTAGAAGGAGGGCCCGCCTGAACCTCCGTCGTTTTAATTGTTCGTCTTGTAATAACGCACGCAAAGGATGTCGAATTCTGGACGAAATGAACGTAATCCAGACCCAGGGATTAATCGTCACCCAACTCATACAACTGGAACTTCTGCCGTGCCATCCACATCAATTGATTATTCAGTTCTATTTCAAGATCCAGAGTTCTTGAAAAATTTAACTGATTTTATGGCACGAACAAGAATAGAATCAACCGCAGCGGCTAATCCTCAAACTCGCTCAACTCCAGTTCCACGAAGAAATAATATTCCTGCAACATCACATGCAACTTCCCATCTACGTACACACGAATCACAACATGATGCAACAACTCAAAATCGTGGGGTAATTCCGGTACAAACTCGAGTTCCAGAACCAGCGCGATCAGAAGCAACTGCAGAAAGCCATTCTGGACATCGACCACGACAGCCTACTCCGTCTTTACCAGAACCATCACGACATGATCAACCTTCTGATTTACGACATACTCTTGAACAAACCCATGCTCGTCGTGGGCAGAATGAGTTACGTCGTTTAATTGAAAGGAATCGTCAAAGACGCGAATCAGAAGAGTTAGAGATGTTGAGAAAAAGAATTGCTGAGCTGGAGACTTGCCAAGATGAACATGGAGGACTACCACGACAAACTCCAATGATAGAAGAGACGTATCAAGAGGTTGGAACTCCTTTAGCCCCTCATTTAACTAGAGAGCCTATCCCGACTAAAGTGAAAATTCCGCAAATCGGCTTATATGATGGAACTTCCGATCCTGATGCTCATCTTGGTCAGTACACATCTTGGATGGATCTTCATGGAGCGAATGAAGCACTCAGATGTCGGATGTTTTCCTTAACTCTGGGACCACGAGCTCAAAAATGGTATCATTCTCTATCTCGGTATTCAATCTCCACATGGCAACAGTTGAGGACGGCTTTTCGCTCTCATTTTATCGGGGCCCGAGTATCTTTAATTCCCAAAGAGTCAATCGCAAATATTGTACAAAAAGATGATGAAAGCGTGAAAGACTACATTACTCGTTTCAACGAACGCATACAAAATATGGAGCAATGCCATCCCGAAACGCTATTGGTCACAGCCATAGCCGGATTGAAGCCAAACTCATTGTTCCGATGGAGTATATGTCAAAATAAACCGACTTCATTTCAAGACTTTCTAGCTCGGGCTCAACAGCATATTTTAGCCGAAGAATCAATGTCGGTTCCTAATATCGACTTTTCCTCGTTGAAGTCGGAAGTCGGGCAAGAATCAAAAAAGAAGAAAAATAAATTTTTCAAGCCAAATAAGTCTCGATTTGGGAATCCAAAAATCCCCGAAGTGCAAGAAGCCAGAACTAAATATCTTAATGAAGTTAAATCCAGCTACCAGACGGTATTCTCGGCAGGAGCAGCAACAATATTTGAAGAATTAAAAGGGAAAGGAATTCTTCCTGATCCTCGACCTGTCAGAACACCCGAAGAAAAACTTGATAAAACGAGATATTGTTCATACCATAAGTCGGCAGGCCATAATACTGATGAATGTCTCGGTTTACTTTCTGCCTTGTTGCGACTTATTGGACATCCTCAAGTCCAAAGATTCGCCAAGAACGTTGATTACAAACGAAAAGGAAGAATGCCTGATTTGCCAGACGATGAAGACGATGAAGAACGTCCAATTAACCCAAAACGGGTGAGATCAAATGAGAAAGAAATATACATGATGAATCAAAGAGAAAGAGTTTCGATTGAAATGATGTGTCGAGGAGGATATTATAATCCAGACAATTCACACCATGTACCTCGGGTCAACAACAGCAGTAATGCAACGTTGGAATCACGGAGGCAAATAAAAGCGTATGCTCGAAAAGCTTTTAACTCGGGTAAAACAGTTTTAACTACCGACCTCCGAGATAAAATTAATGCTCGGAACAATTGCCCGATCACATTCAATGTTGATGATGCAAGTTATTTTGCTCACCCTCATGCTGATCCCTTAATAATCACGGCACCCATTTGTGGAATACCTATACATCGTATGTTGGTGGACACCGGAGCATATTCAAGTATCATGATGTTACGTACATTTGAACAAATGGGAATCGATCCAGCCGAGCTAAAGCCCTGTAAGGATCAAGTACAAGGCTTTAATGGAACCATAACGACAACCCTTGGCGAAATCACTATGCCAATTCGGTTCGGAATCCCTGGACAAGCTTCCAAAATTATTATGGAGACATTCAAGGTGATGGATATTAAAAATCAATATAATGCCATCATTGGACGGACTGCTTTATATAAGCTTCATGCAGCTGTATCAATATTCCATTATGCACTGAAATTTCCCACCAATAATGGGGAAGGAACTCATTACGGAGATCAATACGAAGCTCGTGGAATGGTCTGGGTCAAACCTTGGCATGAACCCTGTATGCCCGTATATATGATGGAGGATATTGAAGAAAGCCAAGAAAATTCAACACTCATCAACTCGGAATCATACAATACCGAGATGGAACTTGATCCAGCTAAATCAAATAACGATCTGATTTGTGATCGTGGGAGACGTCCTGGAAAAGAACCAATTAAAGAAGAAGATGTACTTGATCCTCGAATTCAATTTAAGGAGAAAAGCAAACTTGAACGAGCCGAACCATCAGAAGAGGTCGAGGTAATATTCATCGATGATCCAGTTTGTCACAAGTCGGTGCAAATTGGGGCCAATCTTCAAGAACCGATACGAACTCGGCTCATTCAGTTCCTCAAAGCCAATTCCGATGTATTTGCTTGGAAACATGAGGATATGAAAGGAATTGATCCAAAGGTCGCTTCTCATCGACTTAATTTAGATCCAACAATTAAACCGGTGGTCCAAAAACGACGCAAACTCGGTCCTGATCGACAGAAAGCTCTTGAAGAAGAAGTTCAAAAATTAGTTGATAACAAGTTCATTCAAGAGACAAAATACCCGACTTGGGTGTCAAATCCTGTTCTGGTGAAAAAGAGTTCCGGTGCATGGCGACTTTGCATTGATTTTACCGACTTAAATAAAGCCTGTCCCAAAGACAGTTACCCTTTACCGCATATTGATTATATGGTGGATGCCACAGCTGGACATGAATTAATGAGTTTCATGGACGCCTACTCGGGTTACAATCAGATTCCTATGGACCCTGAAGAGGCAGAACATACTTCTTTTTATTCAGCCCGAGGATTATATTGTTATACTATGATGCCGTTCGGTCTTAAAAACGCTGGGGCCACATATAAAAGGCTGGTTAACAAAATGTTTGCCAAGCTCATCGGACATACCATGGAAGTTTACGTGGATGACATGTTAGTCAAGTCGGTTCATGCATCTGAACACATTGATCATTTACAGGAAATGTTCAACATTCTCAGAGAATATTCAATGGTGCTTAATCCAAAGAAATGTACTTTCGGAGTCGGTTCTGGAAAATTCTTGGGATATATCGTCACTCAACGGGGTATTGAAGCCAATCCAGTGAAAATAAAGGCAATTATGAATCTCTCACCTCCCACATCGGTAAAAGGAGTTCAAGCCCTTACCGGCCGACTTGCTGCTTTAAATCGATTCCTATCAAAGTCAACAGATCGATGCAAACCCTTTTTTGAATCTATAAAGAAAGGGAAATTCTTTGAGTGGACAGAAGAATGTCAACAAGCTCTGGATAAAATAAATGAAACACTCCTTCAAATCCCGACTTTACAGAAACCGATTCCCGAAGAAATGCTATATCTATATTTGGGGGTAAGTGACTCTGCAATCAGTGCTGTTCTTATTCGTGAAGAAGGACGTCAACAATATCCAATCTACTATATCAGTAAGGCCTTACATGAAGCTGAATTACGATACCCGGCGATGGAGAAGTTGGCATATGCCCTTGTTATCGCTGCTCGAATGTTACGTCCTTATTTCCAAGAACATTCAATAACGATACTTACTTCTTATCCTTTGAAGTCGATTTTACACCGACCTGATACATCGGGAAGACTAATCAAATGGGCCATAGAACTCGGTCAATATGATATTCATTATAAACCGAGAACTGCAATAAAAGCTCAAGCTTTATCCGACTTTATTGCCGAGTTTACCCCTGCAATCGAGACAATCAATGAAGTTCAATCATGGACGTTGTATGTTGATGGCTCTTTAACTCAACATCGAGCTGGAGGAGGAATCATTCTTATTGACCCTCAGAACAAGATGTTTTGTCATTCTGTCAAGTTCCTCTTTCCAGCAACAAATAACGAAGTCGAATATGAAGCCTTCTTATCTGGATTAAATCTTGCAGACTCCATGAATGTAAAGAAGTTAAAGGTATTCTCCGACTCACAATTGCTAGTAAATCAAGTCCGTGGAGATTTTGAAGTTAAAGAACCTTGGCTACTTCCATATTTAACACTCGTAAAGCAGAAGATGTCTCGATTTGATATTCGGTTGGAACATATTCCTCGTTCACAAAATGTTCCAGCTGATGCTCTGTCCAAACTTGCATCAAGTACCGGATTGGAAGATGTCGAGTATGTCCAAGTCGGTCATCAAGAGATGCCTTCTATTTCAGTACCTGAAGTCTTACATACCGAGTTACAGAAATCACCGACTTGGATGACACCAATTATAACGTACTTGGAAACAGGAGCTTTACCTCAAAATCCGAAAGAAGCTCGAACTCTTCGCATACGAGCTGCTCGGTTCACATTGGATAATGGAATTCTTTATAAACGAGGATACTCTCTTCCTTTGTTAAAATGTATAACTGAGCCAGAGTCACGATATGTCCTTGAAGAAGTCCATGAAGGAATTTGTGGAAATCATCATGGAGCACGAACATTGGCATACAAAATACTTCGACAAGGATATTATTGGCCGACTTTGAAAGCAGACGCAATAAATTGGGTACGTAAATGTGTGAAGTGTCAAATATTCTCCCCAAATGTAAATCAAAGCCCAGAATCTTTAAAATCGATCTATAGTCCGTGGCCGTTTGCCAGATGGGGAATCGATATAATCGGTCCACTGCCAACTGCAAAAGGAGGTGTTCGATTTGCTATAGTAGCAGTCGATTATTTTACCAAGTGGGCCGAAGCTGAACCGTTAACTACGATAACCGAACAGAAAGTAGTGGACTTTGTTTGGAAATCGATCATATGCCGGTTCGGTATACCGAGTTCAATAATAACCGACAACGGTCGACAGTTTGAGGGAAAACAACTTGAAACTCTCTGCGAAGAATATCAGATTAAACACTTCTTTTCTTCGCCATACCATCCTCAATCTAATGGACAAGTCGAAGCTATCAATAAGATCATCAAAAATGGCTTGAAAGTTCGACTTGATGCAGCAAAAGGATCATGGCCTGAAGAATTACCACATGTGTTGTGGGCCTATAGAACGACAGTAAGCCACGCAACGGGAGAAACACCATTTTCTCTAACTTATGGATCAGAAGCAGTAATTCCTGTTGAACTCGGATCTCCAACTTATCGGGTAACGACATTTCAAGAAGAAACCAACTCGGAAAACCTGAAAGCCAATCTGGATCTTTTGGACGAAACTCGTCTCATGGCAGAACTTAAGAACGCTGCCTATAAACAGAAAAGTGAGAAATATGTCAACTCGAAGATGAAGCCTCGATCATTTCAAGTCGGCGACTTGGTACTTAAAAGAATTACTGGACCAGATCCGGGGCCTCTAAAACCGAAGTGGGAAGGACCATTCAAGATCAATCAAGTACTTCCAAAAGGTACTTACCGACTCGAAAAACCAGATGGACTTACTCTTCCATATCCATGGAACGCTGTTTACCTGAAGAAATATTTCCAGTGAATGTTCTTAATGTAACAATGACTCTGTACACATTTTGATGTATATAATGAATTTGTGTGCTAAAGAGTCTCTTTAAAAGAGCCGAGATACTTTAACTTGGCATATCATTAGTCTTTATTTAGCCAAGGTTATAACTTGGACAAGACTAATGCATCATCTCTTCAAAAGAACCGAGATATTTTAA
The DNA here is from genome assembly GCA_008636005.1 of Striga asiatica. Lineage (NCBI taxonomy): Eukaryota > Viridiplantae > Streptophyta > Magnoliopsida > Lamiales > Orobanchaceae > Striga > Striga asiatica. The sequence goes on along the minus strand of BKCP01006793.1, from coordinate 138,283 downwards.
CTCGGTATACTGTTAGTCTTTATATAGCCAAGCTTATAACTTGGACAAGACTAATGCTTAAAATTTTTATAAGATATTTCAAATTTAAACCGAGCCTTATTAACTCGGTAAGTTATATCTTTTCGACCAAACTAATAACCTTCGAATACCAAAGTACAGTGACTTGGGAAGGTTATGGACTTACTAATTAATATCGGATTGTTTTGAAATTCAAATCCTGAAGATTGGTTTGAAATAAGATAATATCCGAGTTTCCATCTCAAAAGATGGTGTCCACTTAAAAATTTAAAGTTTGGCCGACTTCTTAACACTTGAAATATTCAGCGAAAGTAAAATGTCATGCTGGGTATGAATTATGAATGGAAATACCTGAAACGAAATTTTCATTCATAATAATATAATCCATTACAATAGAAAGATTGTGTCTCGACATGCCGAGAACACAATTCAAAAAAACAAAAATAAGGCAAAAACAAGCGAATACTACTAAGTCGATTTTGCCGGCTCATCAACTGTCTTGGCCATACCGGCATTGTCTTCATCTTCATCGGCTGCCTTGGCTACACCAGCATTATTCTCCTCTTTGGCAGCCTCTTCAACATCATTTTTGATAATCTGCTCATACATCACACGGCTGATGATGTCGAAGACCCGATCCTCTTCAGCCTTGGCAGCCTGTTCGAGCTCAGAAAGGGTCACAGGGACATGTTTGTCCAAAACTGTATCTTCTCCCCCGACTTCAGATGACTTGGTCACTTCAGACTGATCACCCTTCTGCGACAGCTCCGCAACTTTTCTCTCGAGGAAGGCCACAACCGACTTACGTAGTTGCTCGGGAGTCATCTTCTCAATTTCCTCCTCCAAACTCACCTCAGCTAAAGTCTTGACATAAATATTAGCAAGTTCCGACTTCTTCTCCTTCTCACCCTCGAGCACCATGTTAACAAAAGCGCGACGAAGACGAGCCTCCCTTTCTTGGCCTGACTCAGAAATTTCAAAACCGGCTTCGGCCCTGATAGAAGCAAGAAGGCCCTCGCAGAAATTTTTCTCGTCTTCGTCTGCTTCGATATGAGTCGTCGCAATGGAGGGATTGAAGTTATGGCTCTGAATCTTGTGCAGAAGGAATTGACGAATTTCCTCGATGCCATATAAACCATCATCAAAGCGCTCAACCATCCAGCGCAGATTCAGACAAGTGTTCATCTCGAATTCTCGATCTTCGTCTTCAGAGTCGGAATCGACCTTAGCTTTGAGCCGGTTGGCCTCTGCCTCAAGAATTCTCCCTGCTCGGAGACCGTCATTATACTTTTCCTCGGCAAGTTTGATCTTTTCCTCTTGGAGTTTGCCGAGTTTAGCTAGATGAGCATCTCGGTCTTTCTTCAGCAGTTCCTCAACCTCAGACCGACTTCTCCGAGTTACTTCGTGGGCATCTTGTTCTTTGCGGAGAAGGGATTCGCACCGAGACAGCTGTTCCTCGAGCATCTTCACACGCTGCTCAGAGGCAATCACTTGGCTAGTCAGTTTCAACACATCAGAATCTAAGCTAGCTTTATCCGTTCTCAATGTCTCAATTTCACTTTGGGCAATCATAAGCTGTTCATCTTGCTCGGTGATTTTAGCCTGCAACGCTTTTTCCTTAGCTGCCGCCTCCTCCCTCAGAGATGCAAGGGCTCCATCCCTGAGTTCTAAAATATGTTTTTTCTCGTCAACCTGTGCCGCGTTAAGTCTAAAATCATCTTCGGCCATCACTAAGCTGACGAGAGCACGGCCTAAACAAGCTTTCGCATATCTGAACTTGTACGTGCTGGGGAGAGAAGATACTCCAATCTCGGACCTCGGATCCCACGCCATCATAGGGACCCGAGCAGCATCAATCACATGGTGGGGCAATTCAACCGAGCTTGAGATCTCGGGAATCTCGACAGATTCGAAAGTTGAGAACCACTTCTCAACTGACTCCCGAGGCTGTTTAAAATTCAGAAACCTCTCTTCATCCATTGGCAAAAAAGAACGATCAATAATGGGTTCCTTCTTCTTTTCACGATCACCAACATCGTGTTTCTTTTTCCTCCGTTCCTCGGTAGCCGGAATATCCTCTGCACGCCTCTTCTTCGACCGAGTAACGGGCACTTCACGTTCAGCCGTAATTTCACGGTCACCCTCAGGCTCGTCGGATGCCAAGTCGATAATAGGCGGATTTTTTGTTGTGACGACCTCAATAACCGGCTCGACTTCAGAAACAGTGGCAGTAGTAGCAGCAATGGCAGCCATCGGACCTTCTGCTGCAATAGCCAGAGGATTTGGCTGCGGAACCACAATTGCAGCCGCCGACGTCGCACCATCACCGACGTCGGCTTTCGGTGGATTCATAATCGGGTTCTCCAGGTAGGCCTTCACTAACTTCTTACGGCCCATTCCTGTCAGACGCAACTCTTTGCTTTTCCCGACTTTAGTTCGCAGTTCCAAATTCGGACTTCTTTGTCGGAAAGCTCTAGCGTCACGAATAGTCTTAAAACCGAGCACTCCGAGAAGTGGATAATACACTGCAATTATGAAACCGAGTTATTATGATATCCAAAAGCTACCGACTTCGAATAAGGTTAAAAAATTCGATTCGAATTTACCTGGTTGAAAGGAACCGTCTAAGATTTCTGGACACAATCCCGCAGCTTTCAACCTTGAATCCTTTAAAATCAGCTTGAAACCACGCTGTGTCTTCTTGAGTTTGAATAGTTCTGAAATTCTTCCTTTTAAAGTTGCGCTGAGTTCAACTCCTTTGCTTTTGGCTGCAAACAGTAAAGTTGTTGACCTGTTAGTACACAAATAAAAAGCAAGTCAGAACAAACTCGGTTTGTTGGAAGGAAGGATAATACTTACAAACTGCAGAATTAATATTAATTGGAATTGACATTCCATCAATCAAGGGTTTATTGAAATTCGGAGTTTGCCAATCTCCGCCGACCCATAGCCATTCCTCTTGGAACCCATGCAATGAATCAGGGACTTCTGTGATTAAATCACCAATTTTAAAACCGCTTTGGGGTCTTCCTGCGCAAGCATAGCAAATCAGAGGATCTGCCACTTGCCTATCAGTGCATCTCCTAAACGAGAAAAGGCTCCTTAGTTCTTCAACGGTTGGCATATCCCAACCCTTTTCCTTTAACAGAACCAGAAGACCAATGATTCTCTTCCACGAATTGGGAGCTACTTGACACAAACTGATCCCCCAATTCCTTAGATAATCCGTGATTAGAGCGGGAAGCGGAAATCTCAAGCCAGACCTTAACGAGTCGGCAAAAACACCAACACAACCTGGTGGAGGACACGTAATCCTTTCACCCGGATATGGAGCGAACAGTTTTACCGACGAAGGGATATACACTTCTCCTCGAAGCATGACGATATCGGCATCGGTAAGAATACTCGGTTCGCCCCTATACTCGTCAATCGGCTCTGGCCACCGACGAGCAGGACGCCTCCAATAATCCGGAAGTGACATAGCGTCCTCTTCAACCCGTTTGTCCTCATCAATGATATCCCTATTGAGATTCAGACTCTTAACCAAAAGAGGATCCCACCGATAATACTCCAGAGGCAATTCCAAATCCTCATCGGTAAGGATCGGAATATCCGAAATCGTTCGGCTACTGCTATTCTCAGTTTGTGCAGACATCTCTCTTCGAAATCGATGAAAAATACGGGAATAATTCGAAACAGAACAAGAAAACGAGAAAGATTAGGGCAAACTCTTACCGAAACTTTCGAAGAACTCTGGATTGATAAGAAGATCACAGGAAAAAGCAAGTGCGCAAAGAAAATATGTAAAGAAGAGATTGCAGAAAAAACGCGAGAGAAATCAAAGAAAAAGGTACAGAAATTTTTTACGCCCCAAAACCGACTTTAATTTATAGGTTTTGATTTATGACCGTTAGAAGCATCCGGAAACAGCGCGTGTAACGGACGTATCTTCAAGGGACATAACGTTACAGTAATTATTATCCCACGTGGCCATATCCTGAAACGCCATGTCGTTACAAAATTGTATCCGTTGGGCCCATTTAATGCGGACACGTCTTTTAAGAGCCGCCATGTCAGATCAAATACCGTAAAGTGTCGAATGAAGCAAAAGTGTTCTCATGTCGGTAAACAACGCAAAGCAAGTCGGAATAAGGTGAAACAACAAACGACATCAGCAATCATTTAAAAAGCTTCAAATACTTACTGATGTCGGGGGCCTCACTGTTGATATCAAATCCAGTAATCAGAATTAAGGCACTAAAAGTCGGAATATATTGGAGCAAATTACCGACTTCTTAAGAATTGCCGATCTCCGAAAGATCCAACTTTCGACAGACCTTCAAAAAGGATCGAAACCGACATCCGAAACCAACGTAAGTAAACCGACTTCAAGTCAACCGACTACCGTAAAGTTTGAGCATTCCAAACAAAAAGTAATCATTAAAAGCATCTGATTGGACCAACGAAACAAAAAGGCAATCATTGATGTTTCCCGCCGCCTCAAACAAAGCAGCTCAATATTAAATGCATCTCTATCCATTTCGAGGAAGAAGACAAAAGCCACCGTACTATAAATAGCAGAATTTATGATAGTACGAGGATCCTTTTCGATCACATTGTACACGAACTTAAGACAAACTCGGTTTTCAACTTAAAACCGACTTCTGTACTCTTGTGAGCAAAATCAATAAAACTTAAATAAAATTTATCCTCATTTTCTGGACATCAACTGTATTTAATTTGAAGTTGTTAATTCAAGGCAACAACACTAATATCGGCCTCGATCTCCCAAGTCGCCTCAGACTCGTCGTGTCGGCTCCATAGCACCTTCACAAGACTCACTGCCCAGTTCCTCAACTGATGGACCTTCCGGTCCAGTACGGCAACCGGCACCTCCTCATAGGTAAGGTCTCGCTCGACCTGCAGCTCGTCGAAGTCCACCACGTGGTCGGGACCATGTACATATCTGCGCAGCATCGAGACATGAAACACATCATGCACTCTCGCCAAGCTCGGTGGCAAACTAACCGATATGCCAAGTCCCCAACTCGATATAGCGAGGCCGAAGCTTCCCCTTCTTTCCGAAGCGAATCACACCCTTCGTGGGCGAGACCTTCAGAAAGACGTGATCAGCCACGGCATACACATGCTCTCGCCTATCTCGATCGGCATAAACCTTCAGCCTCTTCTGGGCAGCTCGGATACGCTTCTAGATCTCATCCACCTGCTCTGAAGTCCTATGAATGAATTTCGGACCCATAATCTGCCTCTCTCCAACTTCATCCCAATAAATAGGAGTGCGAACCTTTCACCCGTACAAAGCCTCGTACTGTGCCATCTTGATCGAGGCGTGATAACTATTGTTATAGGCCAGCTCGACCAATGGTAGTGCACGCTCCCAGGTTAGGCAACGGTCCAAGACCACAGCCCTCAGAATATTGTCCAGGTACTGGATCGTCCGCTCCGACTGACCATCTGTCTGGGGGTGAAAAGTTGTGCTAAACGCCAATCTCGTTCCTATGGCTCGGTGTAAACTCTTCCAGACTTGACCCGTGAACTTTGGGTCGCAGTCGGACACAATCTCTACGGGCACCCCGTGGAGTCGAATAATCTCATCTGCGAACAGCTCGGCGTAGTCACTGGCCCTCATCGTCGTCCTGACTGGCAAAAACTGGGCAGACTTTGTGAGTCGATCCACAATCACCCAGATGGAGTCGTGCCCTTTCCTCGATCTCGGTAAACTCACCACGAAGTCCATGGAAATGCACTCCCACTTCCACACGGGAATGTCAAGTGGCTACAATAGCCCTCTCGGTTTCTAGTGTTCAGTCTTCACTTGCTGACACCAGGCAACCGTTCACGAACCTCGCTACTTGGCGCTTCATACCTCGCCACCAGAAAGTCTTTCGCAAATCTTGGTACATCTTCGTGCTACCCGGATGGACGGTGTACGGAGCACTGTGAGCCTCTTTCAGTATCTCTCGTCGCAGTTTCCAAACCTTCGGGACACAAAGTCTCCCCTCGAAGATTAAAGCACCGTCGGTCGTAACCACGAAACCACCAATCTGTCCGGCTAATGCCAACTCCTTCATTCGACAAAAGAAATGGTCGTTCGGCTGTTAGGCAATTATTCTCTCTCAGAGAGTCGGCCCCACAACTAGTGCCGCTAAAATGCCACTAGTCCTCGGAGTAGACTCCACGATCTCTAGTCTCAGCCGTTCGAAATCCTGGACCAATTCCTCCTCTAGGGTAATCATGTTGTTCAGCGCACCATGGTTCCTCCGACTCAACACATCGGCGACCACATTAGCTTTCCCTGGATGGTAGCTAATTGTGCAATCATAGTCCTTCACGAGCTCTAACCATCGCCGCTACCGCATGTTGAGCTCCTTCTACGTGAAGATGTATTTCAAATTCTTGTGGTCCGTGAAAATTTCACACTTGCCCCCGTAGAGGTAGTGCCGCCAGATCTTAAACGCATGAACCACTGCTGCAAGCTCTAAGTCGTGGGTCGGATAGTTCGCCTCATGAGGTTTCAATTGCCTCGATCCGTACGCCACAACCTTCCCTTGCTGCATCAACACACAACCCAAACCCATCTTCGAGGCATCACTATAAATAGTAGACCCCAAAGTCGGATCTGGTATGGTCAACACAGGTGCAGACGTGAGCCTTTTCTTCAACTCTTGAAAGCTCGACTCGCACTGAAGACTCCATACAAATTTGATGTTCTTCTTGGTTAGGTTCGTCAGCGGTTGGGCCACCTTCGAGAAGCCCTCGATGAAACGTCGATAATATCCTGCTAATCCCAGAAAGCTGCGGATCTCACTAGCATTCTTCAGCATCTCCCACTTGCTGACTGCCTCAATCTTTCCCGGGTCTACTTCAATTCCCTTGGCCGTGACAATGTGGCCCAAGAAAGCCACTCTATCCAGCCAGAATTCACACTTCGAGAATTTCGCGTAGAGCTTCTCCCGACGAAGGGTCTCCAGCACAATCCTCAAATGCTCCTTGTGCTGCTCGATGTCTCGGGAATAAATCAAGATGTCGTCGATGAAGACGATGACAAATTGGTCTAGATACAGATGGAAGACACGGTTCATCTAGTCCATGAACACCGCAGGGGCATAGCTCAACCCAAAGAGCATCACCACGAACTCGTAATGGCCGTACCTAGTTTGGAACGCGGTCTTCGAGACATCGAACTATTTGATCTTCAGCTGATGGTAACCAGACCGCAGATTGATCTTGGAGAAGACACTGGCTCCCCTCAACTGATCAAAGAGATCCTCGATTCTCGACAAGGGATACTTGTTCTTGACCGTCAAGTTGTTCAACTCTCTGTAATCGATGCACATCCGCATCGAACCATCCTTCTTCTTCACGAAAAGCACGGGCGCTCCCCAGGAAGAAACACTCGGTCGGATGAAACACAGATTCAACAGTTCCTGGATTTGCGTCTTGAGTTCTTCCAACACTTTCGGTGCCATTCTGTATGGTGCCTTTGAAACGGGTCCGGCTCCAGGTAGTTAGTCGATAGTGAACTCCACTTGTCGAGTGGGCGGTCCACTTGGAAACTGTTCGGGGAAGACGTCGGGGTATTCGCACCACGATCAATACATCCTTTGGTGATGCCTTTTTCTCTTCCCCTTCTCAAATCATGCTCACTAAGTAGCCTTGGCTGCTACCCTTTGATATTCCCTTCATCGCCTTAAGGGAAGATATGACTTTAGGCACGGTTCTCTATTTGGCGCCGAAAAACACAATTGGCTCTCCATTGGTTGGGTGCAGCGTAACCTTCTTCTCCAAGCATCGAATGTCTGCGCGGCAGTGGGTGAGCCAGTCCATGCCGAGAATGACGTCGAAATCTCGCATGTCGATGATGTAAGCATCTGCCTCCAATGTTTGGCCTCCGATCGAAATTTCAAGTCCCTGTACCATTGTGTCGGTAGAGATCGTCTTTCCCGAAGTCATACAAACCTCGAGAGCATCGACTCTACTAACACTCTGGATTCTCAGTGACTCTAAACATTGACGAAAAAATGAACGAATGCGTGGCTCCGGTATCACATAGTGCAAATATAAGTACATTTGATAAAGATAACATGCCGGACATTGTACCTGCATTGTTGGCAGTCTTCTCCTAGGTGAAGGCATAGACCCGGGCTGGTGTACGCTGCTGCTGGTGATGCTGATGCTGGGGTGGTCTCCGGGGTTCTGGACAGGCACGGGAGAAGTGGCCTTTCCTCTGGCAATTATAGCAAGTCATGTCGGCGGCTCGACACATGTTGGCTTCATGGGCCAATCCGCATGCTCTACATGGCTGCGATCCGGCTGGGAGCTGGCGGATGGGTTGGATGTTCTGAGCCACTGGCTGCTGCTGCTGAGGATGGCAAGGGTTGTGGTTAGGGTGCTTGCCCTTCTTGCGGTTGTGCTGATCATTGTTCCTCTTGCCAGAGCTAGAGGATGGAGGAGCGGCGGCATTCAGAATGGGGTACGGATAAGGCGCCTGAGCAATGAGTGGCGACTGATAAGACGGCGGGGGATAGACTGGCTGTGCGGTCTAAGCATGCTGCGAAGAATGATAATATAAGGTAACCGGAGCTATCGGGATCAGACAACTCTTCACTCTCTGTGATCGACTCACCATGTTGGCATAAGACATCAGACCGTGACTCCCAACTAGCTCACGAATCCTCTGATTCAGCCCTTTCAGGAACTTCCGAGCCTTCTTTTCGTCAGTACTCACTGTGTCTCCAGCAAAGACACACATTCTGGTGAATGAGCGGATGTACTCGTCCACGCTGGCATTGCCCTGCTGCAAATGGTAGAACTCGTGCTCCATTCGGTCCCAAAAACTCTGAGGAAGAAACTTGCCTCGGACCATTGCCTTCATCTGCTCCCAGGTGAGGGCGTTGAGCTCCGCCTCTAGACTCCGAGCCCTATGGTCAATCCACCAATCTGAAGCATCCGGCTTCATCTAGAAAGCGGTGAGGAAAACACGCTGTCTGTCCGGGAGAGGGAGCACAACGAAGATCTTGTCTAGTTCCTTCATCCACTCCAGCACCGCAGTGGGGGTCTCAGTCCCCAAGAAAGTGGGTGCATGCATGTTCTGGAACTGGACTAAGAGTCTGGTAAAGTCCATGGCCGGAGGGGCCTACTGACGAGGTGGAGATGAAGTCGGGGATTGAGTCGGGGATGGCTGACGATTGCGAGCATTGCGGGTGTTACGATATGCCATAGTTCTACGTTGAACAGGCCGAAAAGAGTTTTGCACAAAATAACATTTAAATAATACAAGAAGTCTAGAGTTCGCCATGAAACACTAGAGTTCAGAATTTAAATCAAAGGTGGATAAATTTCCTAAGCCCCATATAAAATAAGTAAAACAACAAAACTCATACCTTGAGCTGGTGCGGCGAAACGAAAGCGAGTGGTTGAATGGTCATTAAATAAACTAACACTAGAGATAGTCTACAGAAAACGCAGACTATCTCTGATACCATACTGTAACGCCGTATATTATTTTAAAGATTTTATCGAGTTTATTTATAAAAACCAGAGTTAATTTTTCGCAACTACTTAACTACCGGCAACAATTAAACACATACGAACAAATAGATAGAACCTACACATGCATAAACTAACAGATATAAAAAAAATCAAACCAACTTATTCATAAGTCACAAGACCAACTAGATAGTTCAACATGGTTCAACGGTTCATCCAACATGTTCATAAAATCAAAGCGGAAGCATAACCATCCAAAATAAAACAAGTGGTTCAACGAAATAATAAAAGCGGAAGCAAAGACACGTTAATCCAACGACCACCACTCGATCGTCTCTCGCTGCCGCCGCCAACCATGCTCAACCTAAAAATAGGAAGAGGAACAAGAGGACAAAAAAAATAATGGGGGTGAGTACAACCGTCATACTCACCATTACCTCACAGTATATCTCGCATAAAGATTCATAACCATAAATAATGTATACATAGAATCCAGATCTAACTCCCTATTAGGCCCTATCGCAAACCTTCTATGTACATACAACAAACCTCCATGTTGGAGTATACTGTAAAGCAAACTTTTATGTGAGCTTTTAGATTGTATTTATTCGATTTCCCATTTCACTGAAATAAATGTTTTCACATTGTTGTTTTCTTTATGATTGTATGCTAAATGTCCAATTATCTTATATTGTAGACAATGTGGTGTGTTAGTAGTCACACAGAAGATTACATTGTTGGTTCCTTATAAGATATAAATGGTATTCACAACTGAGATAGTTATGGACATGACTATCGGTTTAAGTTGTAGTATAAACTGCATATAGCTTATCTTGGCTATTGGTTTATACTAGTGTGCTGCGTCGCATTGAAAGGATCACAGTTGAGACGTGTTCTTCTATTTTGACTGTCATGAAGAACCAAGGTCTCGGTGACTCTACTAATTCTTAACTCTAATTGTGATACTTAGATATGTGGGATATTTGTTTGTTACTTTGATTTACCATGGGTGAGAACCAAGTATTGGTTCAATATGCTCCGTATCTTGGGTAACAACATTGTCTGCATGATATCAATTTATTAGCATTAGGGTACCGTGTCCTGGACATCCAGGTTGATGACGTCCCCTTGAGGAACTCATAAGGATTATCGTATCAAACCCTGCAGGTGGATTTAATCTGTACGATAATAAGGTTGAGTGGTACTACTAAAGGAATAAAAGATATTGATTAATTAAAGCAGCTAGAAGCTTTAATAATTAATGGACATGCGATATCTTAAACACAGGGAATTATATCGAGTCTAATAGAAGCCCTGATTCATTTCGGGATAGGACGGGAGTGCAATATTAATTCTCTAGTGGAATGAATTAATATTTACGGGAGAAATTGTGTTCTGGGCTGAACATAAGAATTTGGGCCCGTAGGAAGCCCAAATCCTATACCTTCTAAGAGATCTCTAGTCTGGCCCAAGGACCTCTATAAAAGGAGGGATTGCACATGTTCTTGAACCCTAAGAGAGCATCACGTCTTTAGCCACCACATGAACGTGAGAGAGAAAACGTGAGGGGTTCAGAGAAGAACGAAACCAATCCGCTCCTTGCTACCGTTTGGAGGATCGTCGTCCATCCGGTGTCCAAACGTGGTCGGGACACAGACTAGAAGATCGCTCAGATCGAATCAAAGCCTCGAAGAAAGTTAATTCTCTGTTCATCCTTAAGGAGCATGCCTAGGGTTATTCGAAATCATGTATGTACAAGTTTGCTATCCGATATCGATCTGTGAGATGGACCGCCTCGCCGGCGTGTTCCAACAATTGGTATCAGAGCCGCGGTTTGGTGGATTATCGGCTCTGCCTGAGACATGTAGTTGATTTCGTGTATTCGTTTCAATCATGTTTACGGTGTGGATGAATTTATTTCGATTATGCCTCAGTTTAATGTCTATCGCAGCCCTTGTGTATTGTTGTAATCGTTTTTCCCACCAGATAATAAGCGTGGGTAGTGTAGGCGATTTTGTAGATTGTAATAGGGCTGTTGTGTTCATATTTTACTGTAATTTGTTATTGTGAGAACAAACACGATGAAGATGGGCGATCTAGAGGCGGCGGCAAGGGTTCAGCGTCTATCGATGGCGATTTCGTCGGCGAAAATTGTTTTGGCCATAACTTTTGCTACGGGTGTCCGTTTTCAGCCCATAATACCATTTCAGAAACGAGAGAACGAGATATACAAAGTCAACAGCAAAGCGATTGTTTTTCGTGGCTAGGTCAAATTCAATCTCCTGAACGAATTTTTTCGGCCCTTTTTCCGTCGGTGGGAGCCGATATTGCGTGAATGGCCCGATTTACGCGAGAGGCCGATTCGAGTGTTCATCCACGACCTTGCTGAATCATGTAATAGCTTTGATAGGCAGTTAGTGGTTGGTTTTTGAGGGGCTTCGATAGATGTGTTTAAAATTTTTGCATTTTTTATCGCTTTGTGGATGCCGATTTAATTTTTGCTAGAGCATGTTTATTTGATTATGTGTCTAGCTGTTTTAAATCATTTTTCTGGCATGCTAGAAATCATGTAAATAGGTGCTTTTAATTCTTAGAAAGCTGTTATTGCTTTTATTTGAACTTTAAGAGCATGCTAGGATTTATGTGATTTGCGTGTTAGGAGCATGCTAAGAATTTTATTATTTCTTGTTGCATGCTAATAAAACCTTCAAGTAAAAATGGCTAAGTGAGTTTAATATGAATTTTAATTAATTCATTTGGCCTCCACAATTGGTCTTTAAGTAAGGTGTTTGTCGCTCGCGGGACCTTGGGAGTCTCTCCCTAACGGATGCGACATTTACGAGCTTAGTAGTTAAGACTTCTATTCAAACGACTTGATCTTTAGGTGAAGTGAGTGACATACGCGTGACCCATGAGGTCTCCTCCCTAACGGATAGTGTCATTCATAAGTTCACCGGTAAAGATTATTTCGAGATAACCATAGAAAATTATTTACAAGCGATGTGTCTTCCCTATCGGTAAGTTCATCAATTGTGAATGATTGTTCTTGGGGTTAAATTGTGGTCATCACTTAGATGTGAATAACTCCCCAACGGAGTCCCTGTTTTAATTTACATGGCTAGTGTTAAAATTTCGACTATTAATTTCATTCGCTATAAGGACAGGTGGGTGTGCAATTGAGATTAGTGACTGGGTGTTTGCTTAATGGACATTTGTGTAAACGTCCACCCTGACGTGGCTTGCATGTGTGTTTGTTCAAGTTGTCGAAGGATGCATTAAATAATGGTTTTGAAGGTTTCCATATTTTATGCTTCAAATTTATGTGAATTATTGCTTACTTGTTTGGAATTATTTATTTCAGTTATTCATCATGTCATTCAATCCGCTTATGACCATTCCCAATCAAAACAAGCTTACTGGTCCAAATTATTTGGACTGGAAGAGGAATCTGGATATTGTCCTTGTTGCTGATGAGTACAAGTTTGTGCTCACCACACCTGCTCCTGCTCCTTTTGGGCGCCGCTCCTACCGAAGAGGAAAGGGAGGCTCATCGGAAGTGGCATAAGGCTGATGAGATGGCTCGTTGCTACATTTTGGTATCTATGTCAAATGTTTTGCAACAGCAGCATCACACCATGCCTACTGCTGCTGACATGATGTTGAGCCTCAAGGAACTCTTTGGTGAGCAAGATAGGGCTGCTCGATTTGAGGCTATGCGAAAGATTATGTCTTCTGTCATGCCAGAGGGAGCTTCTGTGCGAGAGCATGTTCTCAAGATGATGAAATATCTGAATGAGATAGATGTGCTCGGAGGAAATACGGATGGTGATGCCAAGACCGATATCATCCTGCACTCGCTCTCGAAGTCCTATGTGAACTATGAGAACTTCCACCTGAATGCAATCATGAACAAGATGGGCTATACTCTAGCCGAGCTTCTTGTGGACTAGGTTGCAGCGGAGGGTCTTATGGGCAGGGGACCACAGGCTCTTGTTTATGTACAAGCTGGACCTTCTTCGTCGAAAGCCAGAAAAAAGAAAAAGCAAGTGCAGAAAAAGAGTGGTAGAACCAGTGGGAACAGTGGGAATAGTGGGAGCAAAGCTGTAGCGCCTTCTGGTGGCGTGCAGAAGCTAAAAGGCAAGTGCTTCAAGTGCAATAAGACAGGACATTGGAAGTCAGATTGTCCCCTCAAGGACACTCCTTGTATGTCTCTTGCTTTAGTTGTCGAAACATGTTTTGTGGCTTGTTCTACCAGTTCTTGGGTAGTAGATACATGAGCCACTGATCATGTTTGTTATACTTTGCAGGGGTTCCTGCAAAGAAGGCAGCTCAGTGACGGCGAGATTACCATAAGCTTGGGCAACGCTGCACGAGTGGTGGTGGTTGCAGTGAGAGATGTGCACTTATCATTTTCTGATCTTGTTTTAGTATTAAAGAACGTTTTATATGTGCCAAGTTTTTGGAAGAATTTAATTTCAGATCCGAAGTTGTTTTTGGATGGATATTCAATTATTTTTAATGACAATGTTGTTATTATGAGAAATAATTCTTTTATCTGTTCTGGCATGTTAGTTAACAATCTTTATACTATTACTTGTGCATATCATACTGTGACTGAGGCTCATGCATCTTCATCCCTAAATTAGAGAAAGGAACCTTCTCTATCGAATCAAACATATCTTTGGCACCTAAGGTTGGGTCATGTCAATCTAAGGAGGATCTAAGAGCTGGTAGGTAATGACTTCTTGGATTCTTTCCAAGTTGAACCATTTCCAGTCTGTGAATCCTGTTTGGAAGGCAAGATGACTTCTAGGCCTTTTAAGGCCAAGGGTAATAGGTCCAATGATGTATTGGAATTGATTCACTCTGATTTGTGTGGGCCTATGTCTATTCAAGCTAGAGGTGGTTTTGAGTATTTCGTTACTTTTATTTACGATTACTCAAGATATGGGTACATTTACTTGATGCGCCGCAAGTCTGAATGCTTTGACAAGTTCAGAGAATTCAAGGCAGAAGTGGAGAACCGTCAAGGGAAAAGTATCAAGTCACTGCGATCCGATCATGGTGGCGAATACCTTAACAATGAATTTAAGCAATACTTATTCGAGAATGGAATTACATCCCAGCTGACTGCGCCTGGTACTCTCCAACAGAACGGCGTAGCAGAGAGAAGGAATAGGACTCTGTTGGAAATGGTGAGATCGATGATGAGCTATGCTTCATTACCTATCTCGTTTTGGGGATACGCCTTGGAAACGGCGGCGTACCTTGTTAACTTCGTGCCTTCTAAATCGGTTCCGAAAACTTCAATAGAATTGTGGTTCGGGCTGCCCAGCACATGTGTTGGATAAGGAAGCTGATAAGTTGGCACCTAGAACATAAGTACGACTGTTTGTAGATTACCCAAAGGGAACAAGAGGTGGTTACTTTTATAGTCCTAAAGACCAAAGGGTGGTGGTATGCACCAATGCCCGATATTTGGAAGAAGACTATATATGAGTGAGCATAAGTTCAAGAGTGAGATTATTCTCAAAGAGTTGAGGGAAGACAATAGCATACCGAGTGTTCTAGAGAATATACCACAAGAGACTGCACAACGTGTT
Source organism: Striga asiatica (assembly GCA_008636005.1). NCBI lineage: Eukaryota > Viridiplantae > Streptophyta > Magnoliopsida > Lamiales > Orobanchaceae > Striga > Striga asiatica. Next base: position 123,152 of record BKCP01006793.1, on the reverse strand, counting down.
GACTCTGATGTATTTACACCTGAACTGCCTCGTCGTAGTGGGAGGGTTGTTCGTCAGCCCGATCATTTCATGTTTGTAGGAGAGTCTTCGGACTTGATCCCATGTGAAGAGCATGGTAGTGATCCCTAGACCTGCGATGAGGCAATCCAAGACGTAGATGCAGATTTTTGGCAGAAATCTATGGATCCTGAGATTGAATCTATAGATGCTACGGAGGTATACGACCTTAAGGACCTTCCTGAGGGCAAGAAAGCCATTGGGTGCAAATGGGTCTATAGGCGTAAGAGAGGATCTGATGGGCATGTTGTTGCCCTCAAGGCACGGTTGGTTGCGAAGGGTTTCACTCAGAAAGAGGGAATCGATTGTGATGAGACCTTGTCACTAGTAGCCATGCTCAAGTCGATCCGGATTCTCTTATCCATAGCATCTCACATGGACTATGAGGTTTGACAAATGGATGTCCAGACAGCTTTCCTTAACGGAAACATAGATGAAGACATCTATATGCAGCAACTCGAGGGTTATGTGAAGAAAGGCCAAGAGCATCGAGTATGGAAGCTAAAGAAGTCTCTTTATGGACTAAAACAAGCTTCTAGGTCTTGGAATATTCGTTTTGACGAGGTGATCAAGTCCTATGGATTTGATCAATGTCAAGACGAAAGTTGTGTATACAAAAAGAGCAACGGAAATGTAGTGGTATTCTTAGTACTATACGTAGATGATATTCTTCTCATCGGCAACGATGTCAAGATTTTGTAAGACGTAAAGGTATAGCTTTCAAAAAAGTTTCAAATGAAGGACTTGGGTGAGGCATCGTACATTCTTGGAATCAAAGTCATTCGTGACAGGAAGAAGAGAATGTTGTGTTTATCCCAAGCGGCTTACATTGATACTGTGATTGCTCGTTTCAGCATGCAGAACTCCGAGAAAGGGTTGCTACCTTTTCGGCATGGAGTTCCTCTATCTAAGGATATGTGTCCGAAGACACAAAAGGAGATGGAGGAAATGGCTAAGGTTCCTTATGCTTCGCCTGTAGAAAGCCTTATGTATGCCATGCTGCGCACGAGGCCTGATATTTGCTATGCGGTTGGCATGGTAGCGAGATATCAGTCTAACCCTGGTCAAGGACACTGGACTGCGGTATAGCATATTCTCAAGTATCTAAAAAGAACTCGGGATTATATGCTTATTTACCAGTCAGACGGTCTAACTCCTTTGGGTTACACAGATTTCGATTTCCAAGCTGATTGAGATAAGAGAAAGTCGACCTCGGGTTATGTGTTTATGATGGGAGGCGGAGCGATCTCATGGAGAAGTATGAAGCAGAAATGCATCGCAGATTCCACCATGGAGGCCGAATACGTTGCTGCATCAGAAGCAACAAAGGAGGCTGTTTGGCTCAGGAGCTTCTTACTGGACTTAGCGGTGTCTCCGAGTGTGCCTAAGTGTATCACAATTTATTGTGACAATGCTGGTGCAGTCGCAAACTCACGCTAGTGCAGTCGCAAACTCGAGAGAATCCAGAGCACATAAGGCCAGTAAACACATAGAGAGAAAGTACCACCTTATACGAGAGATCGTAAAACGAGGAGATGTGGTTGTGACGAAGATAGCATCGTTGGATAACCTAGTTGATCCCTTCACGAAGACTATGACTTTTAATGTCTTCGAGAAACATGTAGAGGGTCTTGGTTTACGATGTGTTGCAGCTAGACATTGAGTATAAGTGGGAGAATTATTTTGACATGCGTTTGTATACTAAAAGTTTAGCTTTAGTATAAGTGGGAGATTGTTAGAGTATACTGTAAAACAAACTTTTATGTGAGCTTTTTTATTGTATTTATTTGATTTCCCATTTGACTGAAATAAATGTTTTCACATTGTTGTTTTCTTTATGATTGTATGCTAAATGTCCAATTATCTTATATTGTAGACCATGTGGCGTGTTAGTAGTCACACAGAAGATTACATTGTCGGTTCCTTATAAGATATAAATGGTATTCACAACTAAGATAGTTATGGACATGACTATCGGTTTAAGTTGTAGTATAAACTGCATATAGCTTATCTTGGCTATAGCTTTATACTAGTGCGCTGCGTCGCATTGAAAGGATCACAGTTGAGACGTGTTCTTCTGTTCTGACTGTCATGAAGAACCAATGTCTCGGTGACTCTACTAATTCTTAACTCTAATTGTGATACTTAGATATGTGGGATATTTGTTTGTTACTTTGATTTACCATGGGTGAGAACCGAGTATTGGTTCAATATGCTCCGTATCTTGGGTAACAACATTGTCTGCATGATATCTATTTATTAGCATTAGGGAACCATGTCCTGGACATCCAGGTTGATGACGTCCCCTTAAGGAACTCATAAGGATTATCGTATCAAACCCTGCAGGTGGATTTAATCTGTACGATAATAAGGTTGAGTGGTACTACTTATGGAATAAAAGATATTAATTAATTAAAGCAGCCATAAACTTTAATAATTAATGGACGTGCGATATCTTAAACACGGGGAATTATATCGAGTCTAATAGAAGCCCTGATTCATTTCGGGATAGGACGGGAGTGCAATTTTAATTCTCTAGTGGAATGAATTAATATTTACGAGCCAAATTGTGTTCTGGGCTGAACATAAGAATTTGGTCCCGTAGGAAGCCCAAACCCTATACCTTCTAAGAGATCCCTAGTCTGGCCCAAGGACCTCTATAAAAGGAGGGATTGCACATGTTCTTGAACCCTAAGAGAGCATCACGTCTTCAGCCACCACATGAACGTGAGAGAGAAAACGCGAGGGGTTCAGAGAAGAACGAAACCAATCCGCTCCTCGCTACCGTTTGGAGGATCGTCGTCCATCCGGCGTCCAAACGTGGTCGGGACACAGACTAAAAGATCGCTCAGATCGAATCAAAGCCTCGAAGAAAGGTAATTCTCTGTTCGTCTATTAGGAGCATGCGTAGGGTTATTCGAAATCATGTATGTACATGTTTGGTATCCAATATCGATCAGTGAGATGGACCGCCTCGCCGGCGTGTTCCAGCACTCCCGACCAGACATCGGCAAGGATGTAAACGGAAACATTCCCATCCCGGATGCAACGGGCATAGGATCAGTAGAGCTATTTTTCCCCTTCCGGATACAACGGGCAGGCAACCTCTCACTGATTATGCATTCATCAAAGGCACTATCGACGGGACACTTAGACTAGGGTTCTCACGCATATAAAAGCTATCGAGAAAAACATTTATACGGAATAATAAGTGCGAGAAATATAAATTCAACATAAATGAACCCACCTGATTGCAGCGATAAATTTCACAATATACGATTTGAACGGTAGGATTTCTGGTCAACACCTCGGGACACCTACACGAAATCAAGATAACTCTCGATTACCACTAGTCCAATGAACACACATACTTAGTCGAATCTATCGACTAAGGGGCTCGTGGAAGGTTCTCGTGGAATTATGGAACAATTGACTCGACTCGAACCAAATATGAAAAAATACACATAGTGGACGACTCACCAAACACTTAGCCACTTACCTTAAAAATTTACACCACTTATAAAACATGTAAGGAGGACCTCATATATTAAAAATCATGCCCAAACTCAAGAGTTGACATCTTCAACAATTAAATCGAGTAAATAGACAATTAATACTCATTTTCTAGATGACTAGGTAAATGAACGAATTTTGATTTTAAATTTGGACACATAGTAAACATTACTGAGACATCAAATTCACCAAGTTTCAGCCTTACTACCTAAACATGCGATTTTATAAAATTAATACAAGTTTTCAGCAATTCTGGAAGTGACATATAAAAATTTCAGGTATAAACAACAATCATGTGAATTATGAAAATTATTCCCAGTTTCAGCAAAATACACGTTTTTTATAAGAACTCAGCAAAATGAATCCAATATCCTGGGACTTTTACACTATCAAATACCTTATCGAATAAGCATATTTGGGAATTACACTATCAAATACCTTATCAAATAAGAATATTGACCGAGTTTCATGAATTAACATCAAGAATTCGATTTTTCATGGATTTAACAAGATTCAGCAGATTTGAACAATTAATTATTTACTCAGGCAAATGACATCCAAAAATTATGAAAATTTTACACAAGGTACAAACACATCAGGGAAGAAACATATCCAAATTTCATGATTTTTAGGCGACAATACAATTTACCACGTATTTTACAAGTTGCAGCAATTACCTCAACTTCAAAAATTCATAACTTGAAAAATACAACTCCAAATTGAACAAAGTCAAGACGTAATGCCCCGTTCGATTATTGAATATTTAAGAATTATTTATCATTATTTATTATTATTATTATTATTATTTATCCTTATTTTTTGTAATTATTATTTATTGAATGCTAAAAATTATTGAATGTCTAATATGATTTATCTGTAAAATTGCGATTAAATGTCTAATTGCCTAAATATTATTTAATTGTCAATTTGTAATTAAATGCCTAAATGTCTAAGTGTTATTAGTATTATTATTATTAATTAATTTAAATTGTGTGTATTACATATATATATATATATATATCTAAATGTTATTATTTGCTTAATTGTAAATGATTTCTGATAATAGACCGGTTTGCATCATCTGTCGAGCAACCTCGGAGTAGAGAAAACCGGATGGGTAGAAGGAGATCGAGCAGAATAGCAGAACTGGTCGGGGATCGACCAGAAGGAAGGAGATCGAGCAGAATAGCAGAACTGGTCGAGGATCGATCAAGAGGGAGGAGATCGAGCAGAATAGCAGAACTGGTCGAGGATCGACCAAAAGGGAGGAGATCGAGCACTCAGCAGGTGAAGAGCAGTTTAGAGCGTGGCTTGAACGCGAGAAGGCGCGTGGATGACGTTAGAAGATCCCAAGGGCCTGCGCAGGAGAATAATCTCTCTCAGCTCAGAGGGACACGTGGCGAGAATATATTGGTGCAGAGTGATAGTGGCGAAAACCACCCCTGACATCTCTGACACACGCACACTATGTGTGTACGGACGGGCAGTACGGGCAGGACAGCTCACCAAAAGTCGGGCAGTTTTCTGGACAGGTATCTCACTCCTATATATATGGGAGTGGGTCTTTTCTTGTAGCCTACGATTTATCCATTCTTTACTTTGGAGAATTGAACAAACACATACTGACTTAAGCATCGGAGGCTCTTCACCGGAAAACCCTTCCGGTGTGAGAGTTCTGTGCAGGAACGCGGCGTTCTACCGGCGAGGAAGAAGGAGGCAAGCTGATTTCAAGCCGGTCGGAGTGTTTTTTGCGTTACCATTTGGCGCCGTCTGTGGGACTTTCGTTCGAAAAGTGGTGTGCTGAGATTTTCGAAGCTCGGTGGCTATGGCGGACGGAATTCCTAGGAGAGATTTGCAAGCATCGTTCGACGATGCGTGGACGATGACGAGGCCGTTTGGAGAAGGCCCTCCTCTGGGCTTCTCCGGACCCTTGCGTACACTGGTGACTCCGATGCCCGTTCCCCAATGTGTAGGAGTCACGCTGGTGCAACCAGAGGTTGACGTGGGCTCAAGCCGGGCCCAGGGGATTCGTACAGCTCAAGGAGCGGCGACCCCAACGTCGCTGCAACCAGATCTGGCCGTGACGCTGCAGCAAGGAGCAACGGTGCAGGGAGCAGTACCACCGCCAGTGGAGGAGCCCGTCCCGGCCAGCAGGTGGTGATGACCAGGCAGGAGATGCAGCAAATGGTGGCGAACGCGGCGGCACTAGCGGTTCAGCAGGTCACTCAAAGTCTTTCGCTAGTGGCTGCTGGACCAACGATGGTGGATGAGGACGTGTCTAGCTATGGAGGAGACGGAGCCCCGCGAGATCGTGAGGTGGAGAGGCTCGCGGAGCAAGTGAGGCAGATGCAGGCTAAGATGGATGGTCGACCTGAAAGGCGTGCTCGAGGACATCCGTTCTCGAGGGATATATTGGCTGCACCACTACCTGCGAATTTTAGAGACATGAGTTTGATGTTCGACGGGACCACTGACCCGTCGAGGCATGTAAGGGCGTTTGAGAATTTGGCTGTGTTACATGGTTATTCTGATTCTGTTCGCTGCAGGGCATTCTTGTCGACCTTGAGGGGAGGTGCGCTCGATTGGTTTCAGCAGCTCCCTCATGGATCGATCAAGGACTTTGACGATTTCGCGGAAAAGCTGATGACCCAGTATGCGAGTGCGGTGGTGCAGGAGAAAACGTATTTGACGTTGATGGCCATGAGGCAAGGGGAGAAAGAATCGTTGCGCAAGTATGTTGCCCGATACAATCAAACTTGTTTGGAGATCCCCACGGCCTCGGACGAGGTGAAGGCTGGGGGGTTGATACGGAGTTTGCGAGCAGGGCCCTGTCGAACATCTTTAGCCAAAACCCCTGCTCTTACGTATGATGATGTGTTGAAAAGGTGTAAGAAATATATCAATCTGGAAGAGACGGAGGCGGAATTTGCTAAGTTGGAGGAGTTCGCTAGGCCGGAGCCGAAGAAAGGAAGGACGAGCTCACCTCGAAAGGCGTCACCAGGTAGGAGATCGCCCAGAAGAGAGGGGCGTGGCAGGGTTGATCGAGGGCGAGAGGATCGATGGAAAGATCGACCAGTGTTTGGAGGGAAGCGGTTCCATAACTTTACGGCCCTTAATGCAAAGATGGGAGAGGTGCTGGTGGCTATTGAGAAGATGATCGAGAATAAGGACGTGACGTGGCCGAAGTCGAGGCGTGAGGGCCCAACACAACCTATGTCGGGAAAGTATTGTCGTTTTCATAAAGATTATGGGCATACAACGGAGAAGTACAGGCACCTCAAGGATAAGATCGAGCGCCTTATTAGGGCAGGATATCTTAAGGAATTTGTATATGAAGACAAGGCGAAGGGGAAGGGAAAAGGAAAGTGTCGGGAGGATTCGGTGGAGCGGAGTGATCGGGATGATGATGATGAGGAGGACGATCCTCGAGGGGGGAGAGATGATCGAGGAGGCAAAAGGAGACGACGGAGTCGAGATCGAGGTCAGGAGGATCATGGCCCAGTGAAGAGAGGGACGATCTATATGATTTCGGGGGGCCCGACTGATGGGGACTCGAACATGCAAGGAAAGGCCATGTTCGAGCAGTGAAAAGAAAGAGAGAGAAGGTGGGGATCACTGCTCGAATGCCGGTGATAAGTTTTCGAGCGGAGGATGCAGAGGGAGTAGTGCTGCCCCACAATGATGCGTTAGTGATAACGGCGGAGGTGGCCGGTTTTGATGTGAAGAGGGTGTTCATCGATACCGGGAGCTCGGTGGATGTGATGTTTTATGATTGTTTTGTGCAGATAAATAAGGAGCTCAACCTCGACTTGAAGCTGGTGGCAACTGCCCTGTATGGATTCAATGGAGGCGAGGTGATGCCAATGGGAGAGGTGAGCCTATCTGTGGCGTTGGGGTAAGGAGCAACGAGGAAGGTGAGAATGGTGAGGTTTGTGGTCGTTGGAGCAGAGCCATCATATAACATTATCATGGGAAGGACCAGTTTGAATGCATTCCAGGCGGTCGTGTCGACGTACCACATGACGATCAAATATCCGGTGGAGGAAAACGTTGGTGTGGTCGCGGGAGATCAGCTTACCTCGAGGAGTTGCTATCAAACCACGGTGAGCAACAATAAGCTGTTCTCGAGGAAGAAAGCGAAGCCTGAAGAGAGAGTGCTGAACCGACCTGGGGGCTCAAGGTCGAGAGACGAGATGGAGAGAACAAATAAGGGGAAGGAGAAGATGGAGATGCAGCCAGGAGGGGAGATCGAGGAGGTTCAGATGGTAGAAGGTTGCGAAGAGAGGAAGTTTCGGATAGGAAAAGAGATCGGGGAGCCCATGAGGTCGAAATTGATTGGATTGATCAGGGAGTTCGCGGATGTTTTCACGTATACGGCTGAGGAGTTGACAGGGATAAAAGCAGAGGTGATCGAACATCGTTTAAATATTGACCTAACGGTGAGGCCGGTGAAGCAAAAGAGGAGACACTATGGCGCGGAAATGGACAAGGTGATCGAACAGGAGGTTGAGAAGTTGTTGAAGGCGGGCCATGTTAAGGAGATCCAGTTCCCCGAATGGTTGTCGAACACGGTGATGGTGTCTAAGTCTGGGGGGAAGTGGAGGATGTGTATTGATTTTCGAGACTTAAACAAGGCGTGTCCGAAAGATTTGTATCCACTGCCCAGGATCGACCAGCTGGTCGATTCTACAGCGGGTTGTGAACTGCTCAGCCTTATGGATGTGTCCCAGGGGTATCACCAAATCCCTTTGGCCCGGGAGGACAGGAAGAGGGTGACCTTTGTTACGAGCAGGGGCACTTATTTTTATGTGGTGATGCCTTTTGGTTTGAAGAACGCGGGTGCAACGTATCAGCGGTTGGTCGATAAAATCTTCAAGGAACAGCTGGGGAAGAATATGGAGGTGTATGTCGACGATATGCTGGTGAAGAGTAGTGTGGAGGCCGATCATGTGAATGACTTGAAGGAAACATTCTTGACTTTGAGAAGATATGGAATGAAACTGAACCCTGCTAAGTGTTCTTTTGGGGTGAAGTCGGGAAAGTTTCTAGGGTATATGGTGACGAAGAGGGGGATCGAGGTCAACCCAGAAAAAGTGAGAGCGGTGATCGAGATGAAACCACCCACAAAAGTGAAGGAGGTGCAGATCTTAACGGGCAGGATTGCGGGCTTGAGCCGTTTCATATCTAAGGTGGCGGAGAAGAGTGGTCCTTTGTTTCAAACGTTGAGAAAGAGCTCAGGGTTCCAGTGGACGAAGGAGGCCCAGAGAGCATTCGAGGAGTTGCAAAAGGTGTTAGCTAATTTGCCTCTATTGGCTAAGCCGATTCTAGGGGAGGACTTGGTGCTATACATATCGATCGGTGAAATGGCGGTGAGCTCGGTCTTGTTGAGAGTGGAAGGTACAGTACAATTCCCAATCTATTACGTAAGCAAGGTAATGCAAGGGGCGGAAAGGAGATATTCGGAGATCGAGAAGTGTGCTTTAGTAGTGGTGGTGACGGTGAGGAAGTTGCGACTGTACTTTTTGGGCCAAAAGGTGAAGGTGAGAACGAACATGCCGTTGGGAGAGACTTTAGGTCGACCTTCTGTATCGGGTCGACTAGTCAAATGGGTTGTGGAGTTGAGCGAATACACGATAGCATACGAGCCAAGGAGAGCGATAAAGGCGCAAGCGTTGGCTGATTTCATACAGGAAGGTACGAAGGTAGAGGAGAAGATAGAAGGTGTTTGGCAAATGTTTGTTGATGGATCGGTGTCAAGAGCTGGAGGAGGTTTAGGCGTTGTTTTAATTTCGCCCAAAGGAGGTAATTTGGAGTTCGCAGTCAAAGTCGGGTACAAGGTGGAGCTCGGAGAGTGCAAGTATATTCCGATTCCCAATTGGTGGTGGGCCAGTTTCAGGAGGATTTTGAGGTAAAGGAGGAGAGAATGCAACGGTACGTTGAATAGATGAAGAGACTGCGCGCAGAGTTTAGCTCATTCGAACTAGTGCAAATACCTCTGGGGAGAATGGTCGAGCAGACCTGCTATCCAAAATTGCGCAGAATCTGGTCGATTGTAAGAGCAAAAGTGTCACTTTGCTGCACATGGAGAGGAGCGCGGTCGAGTATGAGGTGTCGGAGATAGAAGAGGTCGACATTGATACTGAAGGAGTTGAGAGAAGGAGGAATGAAGGTGTTAAGGAGGTTTTTCGAGCACAATGGGGTGTTGTATAAGAGGTCGTATGCCGGACCTCACCTGAGATGTGTGACGCAAGAAGAGGGTCGATACGTGTTGAGGGAGACCCACGAGGGATGTTGCAGCGATCATAGTAAGGCGGGGTCTTTGGTGGCGAAGATATTACGAGCAGGATATTTCTGGACGACCAGGAAGGAGGATGCGAAGGTGATGGTGAGGAAATGGTTGCAATGCCAGAAGCATGGCCCACTCATTCATCAGCCGGTGGAGACGATGACAACGATGAGTGCCCCTATCCCATTTGCGCAGTGGGGTGTCGATATGGTGGGGCCGATGCTTCAGGGAACTGGGCAAAGAAAATTTTTTATCGTGGCTGTGGACTATTTCACGAAGTGGGTGGAGGCCAAGCCGCTGGAAAAAATCACGGAGGAAAAAGTCATACAATTTTTATATAACAATCTTTGCTGCAGGTTTGGCGTCCCAAAGGTGTTGGTGTCCGACAATGGGACGCAATTCAATGGCAAGCGGATCCGAGCATGGTGCGAAGACATGAAGATCGAGCAACATTTCGCGTCAGTTGCTCATCCGCAAGCCAATGGACAAGTCGAGATGACCAACAGGATCATATTGAATGGCCTGAAAACAAGGTTGGAGAAGGCGTCGGGCGCATGGGTTGACGAACTCACTTCAGTACTTTGGGCGTATCGAACAACGCCAAGGTCGACCACGGGAGAAACACCATTCAGCCTGGTTTATGGCATGGAGGCACTCCTTCCGATCGAGAGTGAGGTCCAATCGCAAAGATCGAGCACATACAATCCTGAACAAAATGAGAACTTGATGATGGCAGCCCTGGATACGATTGTGGATGTGTTAAAACACGTGGGCAAGCTCGAGCCCAACTGGGAAGGACCATACTTGATCGAGAAGGTCCACGCGGGAGGAGCATATTCACTCAAGGATGCTGAAGGAAGATCATTACCCAGGTCATGGAATGTGGCTAACTTGAAAAAATACTATGTCTAAAATTTTTCATTTCCCTTCCTGTTTCGCTTATTGGAAACTTTCCACAACAATGATGTATTGAAATCCTTAATTTGAATTAATGAAATTTCTGTTTCGATTTTCAACACTTTGTCTAATAGATTGCTTTAATTTTATTATGCATATGTGGTGGCCTATGTCGAATGATTAATCGAAGAAAAAATCCATCATGATTAAGGCCGGGAGGCTGGATGGTCGCATGTAATAACCACCCCTTTGAGGTGGACATGTGCTTGAAGACAAAAAATCCATCATGATTAAGGCCGGGAGGCTGGATGGTCGCATGTAACGACCACCCCTTTGAGGGTGGACATGTGCTCGAAGACAAAAAATCCATCATGACTAAGGCCGAGAGGCTGGATGGTCGCATGTAACGACCACCCCTTTGAGGGTGGACATGTGCTCGAAGACAAAAAATCCATCATGATTAAGGCCGAGAGGCTGGATGGTCGCATGTAACGACCACCCCTTTGAGGGTGGACATGTGCTCGAAGACAAAAAATCCATCATGATTAAGGCCGAGAGGCTGGATGGTCGCATGTAACGACCACCCCTTTGAGGGTGGACATGTGCTCGAAGACAAAAAATCCATCATGATTAAGGCCGAGAGGCTGGATGGTCGCATGTAACGACCACCCCTTTGAGGGTGGACATGTGCTCGAAGACAAAAAATCCATCATGATTAAGGCCGAGAGGCTGGATGGTCGCATGTAACGACCACCCCTTTGAGGGTGGACATGTGCTCGAAGACAAAAAATCCATCATGATTAAGGCCGAGAGGCTGGATGGTCGCATGTAACGACCACCCCTTTGAGGGTGGACATGTGCTCGAAGACAAAAAATCCATCATGATTAAGGCCGAGAGGCTGGATGGTCGCATGTAACGACCACCCCTTTGAGGGTGGACATGTGCTCGAAGACAAAAAATCCATCATGATTAAGGCCGAGAGGCTGGATGGTCGCATGTAACGACCACCCCTTTGAGGGTGGACATGTGCTCGAAGACAAAAAATCCATCATGATTAAGGCCGAGAGGCTGGATGGTCGCATGTAACGACCACCCCTTTGAGGGTGGACATGTGCTCGAAGACAAAAAATCCATCATGATTAAGGCCGAGAGGCTGGATGGTCGCATGTAACGACCACCCCTTTGAGGGTGGACATGTGCTCGAAGACAAAAAATCCATCACGACTAAGGCCGAGAGGCTGGATGGTCGCATGTTAGGAGGCGTTTATGGCCGCTAGGATTCATTAATTAATCAAGCTTAGTTAAGTGGATGGATGGCGTGGCTTACAAAATCGATGAAAACAATATCAACACATGGCGATAATGCAGGCTTTGTAATGAAAACATCAAACACAGTAATACATCGACAGGCAAATAGAGAGAAATAGCGAAAATACAACGATATTCATTTAACAAACACAGAGTACAACGTTCAACAAATATTAAATTACAAGCTTATGAGGCAGCATTCGGATCAGCATTGGCATCAGGGTCAGTCGAGACCTGCTCTGGCGGCGGCTCGAGCTGTTGCCCCGCAGGCACAGTCGGCTGGCTTGAGCCAGAGGTTGAGCCAGCCCCATTAGTGGATTGAGGTTGACGAGCAAGGGGAGGAATGTAGCCGTCGGGGAGCTTGAAGGTACGCTTCAGCAGGTCGTCCTAATCCACGACGAGCTCGAGCAAGCCTAACCACCAGTTGTGGTCGTCGGGCATGTCGAGGGCACTTTGATAGCCGATGGGAGCCTTGGGCATAGCATCCCATATGGTCTCCATGTTGAACTCCTCGAACCCGTCCTCGGCTACCTGGACCCCGGCTTGCTGCATGATGGCCCCAAAGCAATGGGTGTCGTAATCTTGCACATCTTTTAAATATTGGGGTGACTGCTTGAAAGCAGCCACCACTTGCTCGCGGTAAGCTTGTAGGAAGCGCCGACCGGCGGTCGTGTGGAAGACCATTCGCCGAGCCCGAAGGGCAGCCTCATTGACCAAGGGCTTAGCTTTCTGCTCGAAGGCAACGTTTTCACGAGCCCGAGCTAACTTCTCCTCCTCGAGCGCAGCTTCGAGAGCCTTTTTGGAGGCCAGGAGGGCCTCTTTCTCCGCTCGCTCAGTTGCAAGGGCCTCCTCGAAGGACTTTACGGCCCCCTCGAGCGTCTCATTCTTGGCGGAGAGAGCCTTATTCCGAGCGGCCGACTCCTTCAGCCTCTCGTGAAGGGCATTGGCCTTGACGACCATCTCATCCAGCCGAGTACCGAGCTGGAGATTACTCCGCTCGAGGGCAGAGATGGACCGACCCGGGCTGGCTAACGTTTGCTCGATCAACAGTGCGAGCTCGACCATGCCCTACAAGGGCACATAAGAGAAAGTATTAGAGCGCTGACGAGAGGAAGATATGAAATAAAACAAATAGGTGATAGTAAGTTACCTGAGCCAGCTAGCGGGCAAGTCGGTGGCCTCGATCTCGGAGGGTATGACCGTCGTTATAGCAGTCAGTAGGACGGTCGACAGGGGGAAGAACGTCCCTAAGGTAATGCAAAAACCCCGGACCGTCAAGCGCAGTAATCGAGAGGGAAGTCTCCTCCACGCGGCGGCGCTTGCCGACATTTTCGTCCCCTTCAGCAGAGGGGCGCTTAAGTGGATTCTCCATGAGCCGAGTTTGCTCCAGAGAAGCGGGAATGTGTATAACTGTGGTGGTCTGGTCGTGCGAAGGAGAGCGCGGCGGAGGAGACGATGACGGTGGACAGGACGGCTTCTCGAGCTGTTCTGACTGCTCGAGGGGCTGGTCAGTTGGAGGGTTGAGCGAAGAGGGTTGCTCGACAGTTATGTCCGGAGGAGGGGAGATCGAGCGTACGGATTGGGAGGTGGTCGAGTCAGCGGGCTTGGAGCCTGACCCCTCAGCGGCCTGTTTCTTTCTTAAAGGAGCTTTCCTCCTGGGCACAGAGATGGCGGGCATCTCTGCAAAAAATTTACGCATAAGTTAAAGCCATAATAGATAAATAATATGTGGAACAAACATAATGATGTGAAACAAACACGATAATGCTCGAGCCTGTCCGATGACAACATGTACCTGGGTCACTCTCTATCCGGATTAGATCGAGGGTTTTCTGGCTGGGGAGAGGACAGGATTTATGGGTAAGTAGTCCACAGAAATGCAAGAGGTCCTCATCCTCGAGCAAAGTCTTCGACGCGACGGGTTTTCTGTTCCAAACTGCAATCCGTTGGTCGAAGAGGGCGTTGGTTGAAGGTACGGAATACTCGCGCGGTAGTTCTTTAAGCCAAGGAGATGACGCCTAGGGGAAAGCAGGTTTAGGCTCGACAAAAGCGAACTTGTCTTTCCACCTGGGGACGTATGAAGGAGTGTCTGAAATGAAATGGACATCGTTGCGGCTCTTGAGGTAGATCCCCTGAGCATGTTTGGAGGGTGTAAGCAGTAGTGGAAGAAGTCTAGGTCAAGCCGGCCTAGACGGATGTGGCAGAGGATGATGAAGACGGTGATAAAACGGATGGCGTTAGGCGGAAGTTGGTTTAAGGGCAGGTCGAACCATTTACAAAGATCGACCAAATCGCGGCTTAAAGGAAAACAGACGCCGAGTTTAAATTGGATCTCAAAGAAAGTGTAGCAGTTTTTATGAGGGTTGTCAATGTATCTCGTGGGCCGGGAGATACGAAAGCCCAGCTGGCAGGATAGCCAACCTCTTCGGCATCTAGCCAGCCAGCTATGAGGGAACGAGATGAGGAAGAAGTCTTCCTAGAAGAGGTAGACGCCCTGACCAATTTACCCTTCTTAGGGGAAGAAGCGAAAGGTATAGCGGCAGTCGAAGGTCTCGAAGTGCCCTTCTCAAGGTTAAGGGAAGGGGTAACCCGAGCAAAAACAGAAGATTGAGAGAGAGGAACATTATCTTCGTCCTCCTCAGCGGCGGCTTCGGTCGACGGCGATTAAGAGGGACGTGATCAAGAGTACCCCATCTGATTCGTCGATCAAATGATTAGGTTGGCGAGGAGGAGAGGGGGTTGCACAGCCGGAAGGGGGTAAAACGCTGATAGGGGTGGGATTGTAGATCTCTTCGACAGAGCGGGAAGGTGAGTGAGGAATAGGTCGATGAGCGGGGAAGGATGATGTGGTGATCTCGTCTTCAACAGAGTGGTGGCTTGGTGCATTAGAATCAGCGGAATCTGAAAAGCAGAACGAAGAAGTGAGAGGAAGAAAAGAGGAGTTAGGGTTTTTGAAAGCAAAGAAGGAGGTTTTTTGCCACAGACGAGACGAGAGGGATTTGGGAAAAAGGAGAAACAATAGAGAAAATCAGAAAATTTAACAAAACAAATGCTCGCAAATATAAATTGAAGCACAAAAGACTTACTCATGGTTGCAGTGGAGAGTGGTCGCCGAGAAAAGCTTGAAACTGAAGGAGCGAAAACGCCGAAGAGCAGGGGAGCGCAGTTTGCATAGGAAGAAATTAGGGCACAAGTATGTAGAAGATTGCAAAGGTGAGAAAAACTGAAAAATTGGCTAAGTACCGTATTTATAAGGGTACAGATGAATAAGGTGAAGAGTTAGGAGAGATGACTATTAGATAAAAGAAGATCCAACGGTAGAAAAAATTAAAGAGGTACAGATAGCGAAGCGGCACAAATCGCGAGGAGGCGCGATGATTAGAGGAACTAAACGAAAAGGACAAATGATAGGCGGAAATTACGTTAGTAATAAAAGGGAATGAAAGACAATTTAAAGCGCATCATAAAATCGATTACGTGGTCGAAGAATGGTGGTGGCCTCGACAGAAGAGATAAGGAGAGGAGATCAGATGTAAGCAGAAGATCGAGAGGATGGTATAACGGAGAAGACAACCTGAATTCACTCTTAGATCGAGTCATTTAGACTCGACCAGAGTGGACTAGATGATATGGGATATTATATAGCTGAGGAATAGACCGGTTTGCATCATCGGTCGAGCAACCTCGGAGTAGAGAAAACCGGATGGGTAGAAGGAGATCGAGCAGAATAGCAGAACTGGTCGGGGATCGACCAAAAGGAAGGAGATAGAGCAGAATAGCAGAACTGGTCGAGGATCGACCAAAAGGGAAGAGATCGAGCAGAATAGCAGAACTGGTCGAGGATCGACCAAATGGGAGGAGATCGAGCACTCAGCAGGTGAAGAGCAGTCTAGAGCGTGGCTTGAACGCGAGAAGGCGCGTGAATGACGTTAGAAGATCCAAACGGCCTGCGCAGGAGAATAATCTCCCTCAGCTCAGAGGGACACATGGCGAGAATATATTGGTGCAGAGTGATAGTGGCGAAAACCACCCCTGACATCTCTGACACACGCACACTATGTGTGTACGGACGGGCAGTACGAGCAGGACAGCTCACCAAAAGTCGGGCAGTTTTTTGGGCAGGTATCTCACTCCTATATATATGGGAGTGGGTCTTTTCTTGTAGCCTACGATTTATCCATTCTTTACATTGGAGAATTGAACAAACACATACTGACTTAAGCATCGGAGGCTCTTCACCGAAAAACCCCTCCGGTGTGAGAGTTCTGTGCAGGAACGCGGCGTTCTACCGGCGAGGAAGAAGGAGGCAAGCTGATTTCAAGCCGGTCGGAGTGTTTTTGCCTTACCAATTTCATTAAAGTGTATTTGTATTATTATTAATATTATTAATTTATATTTAATTGTGTGTATTATTATATAAACAAAATCCAATCTATTTATTTTATCGTGCGATATAATTCTCCAACCGAACCGAATTAATTTTACGTCTAGTCGAGTCCGAGAGCCGAACCGTTTCCTTGAGCCTCGTCGAAACAAGCCCCGCGAGCCCGACAAACCGAATCGGCCCGCCCAATTGTGTGTTGTATGTGTCTTGGACTTCCAGCCTTTATCCTTAAGTCACAATTCATTCTTGCAGCTTTGCATATCTCTCCCCTTCCTTCGATTGCGTTTGAACCAGAAGCAGAGAAATCTTTCCTTCTCAATCTGATCGACCTTAATCCATCGTCATCATCACCAACGCTTCTCGTCAACCTCACCATCACCGATCGTCAATCCCTCTCCCCTATGCAATTCCGACACTGCGACCAACCACCGGCGGCATCCTCCGGCGAGCGCCTGCAACTCTGGCGATCCGTTCACACGTGGAAGCCACTGCGATCCTTCCTCTTCGACGGAACCTGCTGCAACTTCCGGTGATCTGATCATCGCGCAGCGCCTCCGCAAGTCACCAACCACTCGCCTACTGCTCCTCCATGAGAAGGCCGGTGATCATCACCCTGTCACCACGAGCATCTCGCTGCTGCTCCTCCTCACGCACAGCGGTGAGCCGACCAAGCTGTCCAGTCGTCTGTGCGCCTCAGCCCGTGCAATCCCTCCGTTCCGTTTTTCGAACGTTACCCGAGAACGGTATAAGGCTCGAAACCCCGTCTCGTTGAATTTTATGTGTCGTATATGATATGCGTTTTATTTGGTGTGTTGAATGTGTTTTATTGATATCTATATGTGCCTATGATGATTTTATGCGATTATTATGTAAATGTGTGTAGACGAACTCTTCGATTCTGTGAAATCGAATGAGACCTCGTCAACTCGTGAATTGGTCACTGTGGATTGGAACTTGTACCATTTTTAGTCTTATGGCGAAGACTTCGGGCGAATTGGTTGTAAAACGAATCGTAGGTAAATTGTTGAACTCGAATAATTGCTGTTTTGGTGTTGGAATTATTAAAAATTATGTACTGCTCCGTTTGCCTTGAAATTTTGAGGGTCATGTCTTCTGTTCAGCATCTGACTTTTGTTAAACTTTCATAATTTATCAAGGTCTGTAGCTATTTTAATAAATTAGAATGATTTCTGGTCAATTTCATGTTAATTGCATAATAAATTGTGTAATGATTGAAATTGGCCGAAATTTTACTATGTTGTGCCCCTTTTATTATTGTATGTTGTGCAAAATGTTTAGAATTTTGGACTAAGTTTGATAGGGTAAATAATTTATTTTCTGATTCTGCAGAAAGTTGTTTTATTTATCATAAATCGGTTAGTTGTTGAAAAATTCTGAAACGTGGCTGGAGTACTTTCTTTATGTGTGTTTTCATGCTGTTAAAAGATGAGAATTTTTGGAGTTCAATTTGGTTTGGATTTAATTGAAATTTTATAACTGCTGAAACTTGTAGTAATTTTTTAAAATTCGTACTGTTAATTTCCAGGGCTGAATTTTTGATATTTTGTCACTGACTTTCTGTAGCCTGTGCTATAAAAATTTCATAGGTTAATTCATTCATTTGATTTGGTGGGAAATATGTGCTCGTTTTTGCCATAAACTTGCTCGAATTTTATAAAATAGCACACTTTGAATTTGGGAATGAAAATTGGTGTTTTTGCTTAACTTTAAGAGGTGAAATTTTGGTTAAAGTTTCAGAGTTAAATTCGTATGATAACCTGACCAACCTATTTTTGTGAATAAAATCTAGTAGTTTTAAATATATAGCTTTTTCAATAAAAACTGTAACTTGGCTCGTTTTCCGTTTCTTTAAGTGTTTGACTTAGTCAATGCTGGCGTTGGATTATGTGAACTCCCATGTGTTTTTGGTTGAGTCTAAGTGTTTCAATGTCCACAGGACTTCACGAACAACTTAGTCGAATTAAGTTCGGCTAAGAATAATTGTGATTTCCGTTTAAGTCAGAATAGATGTTGATTATAGCATCTGGACTTAATGTAGGTGTTTGAGGATTCGAGCCCTCGACCTACCGACCTGTTTGTGTGACTTCTCTACCGAATTACCAGGTGGGTTGTTATTCTAAAATTGGTTATGCTGTAAATGTTATAAACGTATAATTTGTGGGTTTTAATTCAAGAAATTGCTATGGCTTAAATGTTATTACTGTTTTAATTACGGTATGATCAAAGTATGCATGTAGAACATGTAGCCTTCGATGTGAGTTGTACCGGCCGTCGAACGGTTGCCCCGTATTTATGAAACGAAACCCGTGGGGTTCTTTACGCCTGTAAGACAAGGGTTGTGCTCGGTCAGAGGTATGAGACCAGGGCTGTGCTCGGTCTGTTCCCCGTTGTGAGACCAGGACGGTGCTCGGCCGACGGGGGATACTCCTACTTGCTGGGTAGTCGATGTAAGGCCTGAGCGAAGGCATTCAATACGTCTGCCAGCAGTAGTCTATGCGTAGGTGTGCACATGAGTATGAACACTGTGAATTTGTGACGGAAACTTGGGATACTTAATTGATTCGTATACATGTTGAGACCATACCTTATTGATTACTGATTACTGTTTCATTATTGTGAATAATGTTTACTGCATAGTGGTGAGCACTACTTTTTCCAACTATGCTCATCCCCACCAGAAATTCACGTTTCAGGTTAAGCGAGGCAGGTACGACGGCAGAGCAGAGCGAGTGGTGGTCGGTCTATAAGACCGGTTTTATTATTTGTTATGCTTCCGCATTTATGAACTGGTTTTATGATTATGAACTTGGGGTATTATTGCTTTTATGAATTTCGGATTTTATGACTGAATAATGTTAAGGAGATGCCCCTTAGAATTTATGAATATTGTTCGAACCCGGTTTGGGTGATGATTTATGAAATTTTGGAAAACTCGTTTTTGGGAGTTAGTATTATTGTTGATGATTGGTGATTGAGTATTGACAAATTGGTTAAGTATTGAAGTTCGATTTAAAAAGGGGTAGTGCCTCAGGTGTTTCGAAATAAATTTGAAAAATTTATTCTGATTTTCGGCAAATAAAAGTGGGGCGTTACACAAGACCATTGCGATCAGGACACAAAGATGTTCCATATTCCAAAAGATTTTCACGAGATAGTCTCAGATCATAAGGGTTTCAAATTAAACCCTATAGATCTACTATAACACTCTATATACAATAACAATTCATTTTATATTCAATCAAATAATTCATGCTATAATATAATCCCTGCCATTTAGCAAATAAACTCATAGAATTCATGGAGTTTAGTATAAAAAATAACCAAACACCAATGGGGAGAAAAACGAACGAGGTTCGGTTCTACGGAAAAGCTCGTTGACGTTCGAGTCCTAAGGGCGGGGAAATCGTCCGCGTGCTAGGCGTTCGGAGGCGACTCGCACGTGAGGATGGCGACCAGAGATGACGGAGGGCTGGTCGGCGAGCGAGGAATGGTGGCCGGAAATTGCAGGCGCGATGAGGAGGACGAAAGGGCGACTCGCAGGTGGCGGGTTTTGGCTGCGTGCGCGGAGGAGTCGGGGCGGGGCGACGACTTCTGATGATCGTGTGCAGTGTTGAGGAGCTTCTGACGACCAAGAGAGAAGGGAGAGAGAGATGCTGAGATCGAAGGTGAGGGAGAGGGGAGAGAGAGAGAGAGCTTTGCGAGAGTGAGATAGAGGGGTGAGAAATTAAGGGAGGGAGATGAGAGTTATCCTTTTTTAATGACATAAATTTGTAACTTAAGAATCTTGGTAAAAAGGAGAGATGAAGGGGATGAGGGGCTGCAAATATGGGATAAGATCTCCCTTTGAATTCAAAAATTCAAATTA
Organism: Striga asiatica; assembly: GCA_008636005.1. Classification (NCBI taxonomy): domain Eukaryota; kingdom Viridiplantae; phylum Streptophyta; class Magnoliopsida; order Lamiales; family Orobanchaceae; genus Striga; species Striga asiatica. The sequence goes on along the minus strand of BKCP01006793.1, from coordinate 102,820 downwards.
AACTGCCATGCATGCAAGAGAGAGGGGAGGGGCGACGCGGCCGGGCCGGGCTGGGAGATGCTCGCGGGCTGGGGGCTGCGGATGCGGGCCGGGCTGGGAGAAATGAGCGGGGTGGTTCGGTAGCCCGGTTCGAGAGTTCGGCCTGGTTGCTCGTTCGGTTCAAAGTCCCGGTTATTAACGATTTTTCGGTTCGACCGAAAATAAAATAAAAATTGCTAACATAATACGGCTTGATTTATAATTTAATACAATTAACAATTATGAGCATTTAATCGAAATAAAATTATCGAGCTCGAATAAAATAATTTCAGAAAATAAAATAAAATAATATAAATAACAATAATAATCTCTAAATAATTCCGAAAAAAATGGGGCGCACAAACCATCTCTAGCTTGGATCGACATAGGACCACACAAATCAGAATGAATCAATCTTAGCACTTCTTGGCTCCTATACCCCCTTTCCGAAAACGGCCTCTTGCCATCTTACCTTCCAGGCACGATTCGCGAGTCACGTATTGATCTTCTAGTGGACCGAGATGTCCGCTAGATACCAACTTTTGAATCCTCCTAAGGTTGATGTGGCCAAGTCTAAGGTGCCAAAGATATGCTTGATTTTTCTGTGAAGACTCCTTCCATTTATTAAACTTAGTCAAGACATTATTCAATTCAGTTTGTTGCACTCTAGGATAGTTTGGTTTAAGAACATATAAATTGCCAACTAATGAACTAGAACAAATGAAACGATTTCCATAACGAATAATAATCAAATCATGAAACATAGCAGACAAACCATCCAAAACTGTAGCGCCCCGTTCGATTATGGATTTTTTCGAATATTGTTATTGGCATAATTATTATTTATTTGAATTAAATGCCTAAGTGATATTATTGTGTTGATTATATGTATACTATTGTGTGATAATATATATTCATCAATTGTTTATTTGATTTACCAACTGTGTACGGCCATCCGGAAGATCAGCCAGATCCCCACAATTTTAAGCCGTAAGTTCGCTACGTCAAACCTTTAGATCCGTTGCGCATAGGTTTACGTTTGTTATTGAATTCGTGATTTGTACATAACGAGATCCACACAGATCCCAACATGGTTGGGGTGATGTGGCGTGTCTGTGTATGTGAGAGAAGTGAGGGAACGAGAGAGAGAGGGAGAGGGGTGAGGTGGAAGATGGGCCCACTGTTTGGTGTGCAAAAATACCACATTACCCTTAATGAGGGTATAATTTTGACTTTTTTTTAATCATTAGATCATTCGATCTTATGGTCACGGTTTATTCTCATTTCTTTCACTAAGCACCATATCTATATCTATATATATATATATATAGGGTTAGGTTCAAGTGAGAATGGTGCTTGGTGAAAGAAATAAGAATAAATCATAGCCATTAGATCGGATGATCTAATGGCTAAAAAAAGCCACAATTACACCTTCATTAAGGGTAATTTGGACATTACCATTACACTCACACCCACATCATCATGCCACATCATCAACCCCACACACCCAACACATGCATACACACGCCACACACACACAACACACGCATGCACACACACAACACACGCACAATACACATAACATTTATTACACACACACACAACTCAAACAAACACCACACACAATACGCACACACACCGACTGAGACAAATTCGACCACCGCATACTTTGTTGCCGGCCACCATCAACCAGCCACCGGTGGACGTACCGCAACCAGACAACAGCCAACCACCATCTGCCACCACCGTGGACAACAGCCACATGTCACCCGCCACCAGACAACAGCCACCGCCGATCACCGTTAACCAGCCACCAGCAACGTCAACTTCTTGGAGTACGTACTTCGCCAGAGGTCAGATCTCACATGGAGCCCGACGCGAGCTACCGCATGCAATTCCACCTGGCAGTCAGCAGAGTTGCACCGGTGTTGACGGAAGGCTCGCCATGTCCACCGTCTACGGAAAAGTCATCAATCCCGGCGTCAGCAGATAGCTCCTCATGTACGGCTTCTCAATCGTGGAGGTCAAAGCTCGCTGGTGAGGCCGTCGTGAGCGGCCGCACGTCGCCTCTGTGACTGTTGGCCGGCAGGGGCCACACCGACAGCATCGGAGGGTCCCTCATGTCCTTGACTGAAGCCCGGTTGCCAGAAAAGTGGATGAAAATAGACTGTGGATTTGGGCCACATTTTTTAGAATTAGATTATGTATAGGGGTCTATTTGCCTGTTGTTTTATAAAGTGCAACATTCTGATATATAAAGTGCAATAATTTATACCTTTTTTTATATAAATTATGTGTATTCAAAAAATAGTTTAATATACATAATTTTTTTATTGTTATACATTATTTTTATATTATTTTAATATTTTATATTACTTTATTTAATTTTTTATTTATTATTTAATATAGGCATAACAATATGTATAAGAAATAGTTTTTTATTAACTTTAAATAATTACAGATTTGACTCATGGATTAAATTGAAATATAATTAAAATTATTAAAATACACCAAATGGGGCGTTGTTAAGAAAAGAGACAATTTGTTGTCCCTCACGGAAAAGATACACTTAGTTGGCTTTTTGCACGACAAAGATACAAATTTACAAAAACGATACACTAAGTCAGGCATAAACAATCCAAAGTCAGGCATAAACGATACACTTAGTATATCGTTTTTGTAAATTTGTATTTTTTTCGTGCAAAAAGCCAACTAAGTGTATCTTTTTCGTGAGGGACAACAAATTATCTCTTTTGTTGACAACGCCCAACTTAGTGTATCATTTTTGTAATTTTGCCTAAAACAACACGTTGCACCATATAAAATATCACGTGGCACTTTATTATCACACTCCACAATTAATTAGTGTTAACAGCTCCCACCAAAATATTACGCAATATATAAATTTATAAAACGAACCTACATTATACTTTAATATCCATCACATNTCAATAATATTTTTCTATCTGTAATTTTTTGTATTGCGAGTGCACATTAGGGTTATACGGATTGCACATAAATGTCCACCAGATTGCACAAAATCGAACGAGATCCAACGAACAAAAAATTAGCGCGAAATTTTATATTTTGGTTGGATTATTATTATTATTATTATTATTATTATTATTATTATTATTATTATTATTATTATTATTATTATTATTATTTTATATATCGGTTATTTTTATATGATATCATCTTTTTATTCAAATAACAAAAATAAAAGATAAACTATATTATAAATATTAACTTTTATATTTTTTGGTTATTTAGATAATCGATAATCGCACGGCCGATTACATAAAAAATATTGTTATTTTTTATTATTATTCATTTCAATAAAAAACTATAAAAATAGTAAATATTAAATGAAATGTTAAAATATTAATTTATAGTTTGATTAGTTACAAATTCACCCATTAACTCAATTGTAATTTATTAAACTGATTGAAATTGTAATTAAGCCACTAAATGTTATCAAATTTATAAAATCAAGTCCTTGTTCATTAATGTACAAAATTGAGCAAACAAAATCTAAAAAAGGTCTCAGGCGCCCGACTTCCAGCCGTCTCTTCCGTCCACCTCCGCCGTTTTTCCTCTCATGCCGTCTTCCGGTGGCTGAGGGCGCGCTGGCGACGGACCATTGGCTGAGGGCGCGCTGGCAATGACCATTGGCTGAGGGCGGTCGGACAAAGTCTTGCAAAGATTGGCAGGTTGGAAGGGTCAAATTCTTAAAACCATGTGGCTGAGGCGGCGGGCTTCAGTGGTTGGAGGGTTGTTGTCGGCTGCACCAAGACGAACGGCTAATGACGACGTCGGAGTGTTGACGGAGGCGACATGTCCAGTGTGCCTGAAAATATGGATGACGACAGCAGGTGTTGACGGAGGCGACGGCGATCTAGGATGGCGATGACGGCGAACTCCGACGGCGGCTGTCTGGTGTAATTAGTTGTCTGGTGGTTGTCAGGCGGCGAAGGAAAGGCTGGCGAGGAAGTTCTGCGGCGGCAGGAAGGTTGCTCAGGATGTTTGCCGGCGGGTGGACGGAGCGTGAGATCTGCGTGAGAGAGAGATATATAGGGGGAGAGAAGAGAGAGGAGAGATGGATCATCGTGGCTCGTGGGCAATATTTATTGGTGGGGCCCACTTATTTGATTGTTTGGTGAAATTATAAAACTGCCCTTCTAGTTATTTATTTGTCAATGATATAGTAATATAATTACGATTTTGCCACTGCATGTTTGACTTGTAACTCAATTTTGACTTATCATGTTCATTGATATAATTTATCCAATGATCCATGATCATTCTTATTTCTTTCACTATCTCCTATTCTCATATGATCACTTCTCTCTCTCTATATATATACATATAGGGGGAGGATCAAATGAGGACAACTCTTAAAATGAGGACACCTCTTAACCATTGATTTTGTGTTGATCAATGGCTCAGATTAAGTAATTGGAATACTTATGCACCTATGTTGAAATAAATATGTATCTGGTTTGTTACAATAAATATGTCTCTCGTGTACAGTGTTTCTGCATCATTGTTTTAATAACCATGCAACATTTTTACACTAACTATGCGACACTTTACCACTAACTATACAACATCGTTTTTGCATTATTGTTTCAATAACCATGCAACATCGTTATACTAACTGTGCAATACTTTATCACTAACTATGCAACATTTTTTGCATCATTGTTTCAATAATAATGCAACATTTTGACACTAACTGAGCAACACTTTATCACTAATTATGCATCTGTTTTGTTTCAATAACTTTGCAACATATTTACACTAACTTTGCGTCACTTTTTCTCTAACTATGCAACATCGTTACACTAACTGTGCAACATTTTATCACTAACTATGCATTATTTTTACACTAACTTTGCAACACTTTATCGCTAACTATCCAACATATTTTTTAGATCATTGTTACAATAACCATGCAACATGTTTACACTAACTATGCATCATTTTTACACTAACATTGCAACACTTTTTATCACTAACTATGCAACATCTTTTGCATCATTGTTTCAATAACAATGCAACATTTTGACACTAATTGTGCAACACTTTATCACTAATTATGCATCTGTTTTGTTTCAATAACATTGCAACATATTTACACTAACTTTGCATCACTTTTTCTCTAACTATGCAACATTGTTACACTAACTGTGCAACACTTTATCACTAACTATGCATCATTTTTACACTAACTTTGCAACACTTTATCGCTAACTATGCAACATATTTTTTACATCATTGTTTCAATAACCATGCAACATTTTTACACTAACTATGCATCATTTTTACACTAACATTGCAACACTTTTTATCACTTACTATGCAACATCTTTTTGCATCTTTGTTTCAATAACCATGCAACATTTTGACACTAACTATGCAACACTGTATCACCAATTATGCATCTGTTTTGTTTCAATAACTTTGCAACATATTTACACTAACTTTGCCTCACCATATTTACTTCATACACAATACATATTATGGTCAATGGTCAATGCCAAAAGTCAACGATTTTCGCCAGAAGTCAATGGTCAATGTTAGAGTCAACGGTCAACGTCGGAGTCAACGGTCAAGGGTCAATGGTCAAAATAATATTAAATAACTAAAATAATTAAAATAAAAAATTATTATTTAAATAAAGAGTTAAATCTTGGCCACACATCTTGATACCCTTTTAGTAGATAGGATTGTGTAACGCCCCGTTCAGTTAATAAATAGAACTGATTCACTTTGCTCGACTTTAAAGTGAAATCGGAAGTGTTTTTCATTAAATCGAGTTAATCGACTAAATGAAATCAATGACTTATATGATTTAATGGATAAGTTATAAAGATTAAGTAGATGTTAATGATTGGAGATAATTTATTTTGACAAGAAGGTTTATTAAGAGTATATTTGATTTATATTTGAAATATTCGAGCTTTCGGTTTTCGATTGTAGTCGGAATTTAAGTCCGATTTTAGTTCCGAAAAAATTTATATTTCTCTATATATTTTAGTCGACATCAAGATGAACTTTATCATGGATTTTCAAAGAGGATATTAGCACAATTTTAAATTAAATTATAAAAATAAAGTGTTAATTTACACCATATTATTCCTCATGAAATTACTTGATATTGATATATATATATAGGGATTGGTTCCAATGCATCCCATTATTTAAAGTGAGGACGTGAGACTCATTCCTAGCCACAAGATTTAGATCTTGATTTAAATAATAATTTTTTATTTTTATTATTTAATTCTTTATTTTTAATTATTTAAATATTATTATGACCATTGACTGTTGACTCCGACGTTGACCGTTGACTTCCGGCGTTGACTTCCGGCGAAAATCGTTGACTTCCGGCGTTGACCGTTGACTCCGACGTTGACCGTTGACCATTTGTCTTTTGTTATGTTATTTCTTTCTTGTTAGGTTAGTTGTGTCTTGTTGCTAGGTTTTAACAACAACGCCCCGGAAGGGCGGGGGATTGGGCTGGATCCCCAACCTGTGCATAGATCAGGGCCCCAAAAGCGGGAGCCCAAAATGTCAACGAACCAGATACAGAGGTCTACATAGTCTGAAAATCAAAAACAAAAACAGGAAAAACAAAAAAGAAAAAACCAAAAAATGAAAAAGAAGCAAAAAACTACATAATAAAGTCGATCTTCGGGCTAACAGATGCCCGAGATAAGTCTATACTAATGAAACTAGAAATCCTATACTAGTGAAAGCGGAACGCTGGGTATCCAAGCTGGTCCATCCGTACAACAGTGCGAAGGCGGAGTGGAGCAGTGTCGGTCTGGAATGTATGTGTGCCTGGTATGGTGACGCCAAGGCTGGCCAGGTAATCAGCCGGTCTGTTCCCCTCACGGAAAATGTGCGTGATCCTGTGATGGACGGACTGAAGTAGATCTCTAATGCGCAGAAGCGGGTGCTGAATCTGCCACGAGCCCTGATGGCCCGAAGTCAGGAGGGTGGCGACAGCCGCAGCATCCAGCTCGATCCATATATGACTAGAGATGTGGGCAGCTATCTGAAGGCCAATCTGTAGTGCCTGAATCTCTGCGTCGTAGCTCGAGGAGGCCTGAATGGACGCGTGAAAGGCGGTGATGAGGGCGCCGCTATGGTCCCGAATCAAGCCTCCTCCTCCGGCAACTCCAGTGTGGCGATCGAAGGAGCCATCAGTGTTCAGCTTGACCCAAGGAGAGTTAGGTCGAAGCCAAACAACAGCTCTGGCCCGAGGAGTCCGAACAGGCGGTGGTGGGGCCACCATGTAGCGCTGTGGTGGCGTGCAGCCTGTCCAGTCTCGAGCCGTGAGCCTGCCCAATGAGATGAGGAGTGAAATGTGTCTCTCAACCTGCAAAACAATGTGAGAAAACATAAAAGTAGTATCCCTATGCTTCGCACTATTCCTTTCTGTCCAGGTGAACCAAAGGATCAGACAAGGAATGAGGAAGCCCACGTGTCTAAGGTGTGTGCT
>BKCP01006793.1:49936-78992 GCA_008636005.1 Striga asiatica | reverse complement strand
TNNNANCTGGCTATCAGCTCGACCGAGCTCCGAGTCTCAGCAGGGGGAGGATGGGCCGACTCATCCCCTTTCGGGGGAGCGGTGGCGGCGGTAGCCCTCAATTCCGAAGATCGGACCGGGCTAGGTGCGCGCTCGGTCGAAGGACCGGCATCGCGTGCACTATCATCGGATAGATGGATGGACTCTCTCCTGGTCGTGCCGTCCGGCTGATCCATGTCGTCTCCAAGGAGGTCATCGTCATCCAGAAGCGTAAGATCAGTAATCTTAGGAGGCCTGCTGGAGGAAGGAACAGACTCCTTCTCTGCCTCAGGGGAAAGAATAGCAAAGTAAGAATGGTTGGCCTTGAAGGCCGTCTGTAGGGTCTGTCTAGGGAGAAAGCCCGTGGACTTGGGCTTGGGACCCACTAAGGCCAACTGCTTAGGCTGGGTAGGATGAGCATCCTTCCCAGTTTGGGCAGTATCAACAATCACAGCCTTGCCCTTATCCTTAGACCCCTTCGGGGTCTCGGGCTCGCGGAGAGGGCTTTTGCCCTTTCCCTTCGAGTCCCTCCGGCTGGTGGAGGGTCCCCGCTGAGTCGCGCGGTGGCGCTGCGGGATAGCGGGCCGTGGCTTATTGCCACTGATGTAGCAATCAGCCGCAACATGACCCACGTGGCTGCACGAGGTGCAGAACGCGGGGATCTTCTCATAGATCACCCGCTGAACCAGAGACTCCAAGCCCTGTTCAATCTCAATCTCATGAACAAGCTCAGCTCTCAGATCTATCTCGACGCAAAAACGCGCCACGTTAGCCCTCGTCTGGAGGGCCGTTGGGGCGTCAATACGAATCGGCTGCCCAATACACTTAGCTAGTGTAGTGATGGCAGCACGGTCATAAAGATGGGGTGGGAGGCCGGGAAGGCGGCACCACACGGGGACGACCGGCGCCTCCGTCTTCGGGTTAAACCCGGCATAATATTTGAACACCCTAGCTGGGCATCCACACAAATGGATGGAGGTCTTAAGCCAGACCTCGTTATAGTCCTCGGGCAGGTGAAAAGACACTAGAAGGTGGTTAAAATTATACCACTTCGAAGACACTCTACCCTTAAAACCCAATTTGCCTAATCCAGCAGATATATCTCGAGGTGCAGGGATAGCATATGAGAACTTAAAAACCAGGGTGTTAGCTAATTTACCTGCAAGGGCAACAGATTCGGCTTCGGTGTAGTGGGCCTTCACTTTGTTCCCCTCCGAGCGGATAATGGTCCCGCAAGCATGTTCGTAATTCCCGTCAAAGGTGAAATCCTTCGGTGTTGGTCGCGGTTTGCTCGAACCGGCCTCTCTTTTACCCGTGATGGCCTCGCGGAAAGATATCGGTCCATTGGAGGTACCCGTCGTCGATGGCCCTATCGGGGAAGGTCCGGAGATATGGGCCGCCATCGCGGTGTTTTGGCCCACATCCACAACATCATCTTTTTTCATATGCGTAATGTCTAGTGCAGAATTTCCGGCAGCCGGAATTGCAGCTCCGGTAGGTTGATTGGACTGAGGAGATGTGCTTGGACGGGGCCCGAGAATTCCGGCAAATGGCGCGTGGATGTTCCCGGATTTGTTGTCGGTGTATTTGGAACTCACGGTGGTAACTCCGGTGATGTTGCCGGCGCCGGCGCCGGTGCCGGCCGGTGGGTGTCCGGCGGTTGCTGGCTGTGAGCTGTCGGCAGCAGGCTGAGGGATGTCGGGTATGGGTTGGTTAATGGCGGCCTGTGGAGGTGACAAAGAAGTGGGCTGAATGAGAACGGGTCCAAACCCGTTGGATTGTGGTGTGAGATGATAGGTGAGGGTTGTCTTTGGCCCAAACGGAGGATGGGCCTGGGATTGAGAAGGAAGAGAAAAAGGATGTTGGGCTTTGAGTTGAGGTGAAATGGGCTTCTGAGCTGGCCCAGGCTTAATGAGCTGAGGGTTTGGTCGAACCATTCGTTCGCCTCCATGTGTGCAGTTCAGAGAAGGAGAAGAAGCCGATAACGGCAGAGAGCCAACTGGTACCTGACTGCAAATCGTTTTTCCGATCAAGAGCGGAGCTGAGGTTGATCGAGGGATGGCCGGACAGTAGCCTTTAATCTCTTTGCCGGAGGAGTCATCTCTTGAGATTTTTCGGTCGGGATTATCCAAATTTATGGGGCCAAGGGAGTTGTTGTTTGCGGTGTCCGAGCTCGAATCCCTAGCCAGCAGGGTCGCGAGAAGTTCCGTTGACTGGATGGCGTCGGAACCGACCGGGTCTTTTGTTCGCAGATTAGGGTCACGAGAAGCTCCGCTCGAGATTTTTGATATCTCATCTTCCTTGCGTGAATATTTGCCCATGAGCTGCACGAGATCTTGTTGGAATTCCGGGAGTTGAAGTAGTTTAGCATAGTCCGGCGAAGGAGCTGCCGGAGTTTGGGGGGGAGGTGGTTTGCTTAACGGTGAAGGAGCGGTTGGAGTTATCATTGCTGTGGGCGGTTGAAAACACCCGACGGCCAAAAGGCCGGTGAGGCCGCCGGCGGCGGCGGCCGGAGGGACGACTAGTCGAGACTGGTGGTTGATGGTGGAGGGAGGTGGTGGTTGGTGGCGGCGAAGGGTGGGAAAATCTTTCTTGCTGCTAGGTTAGTTGTGTTTTGTTGCTAGGTTAGTTGTCTGATGCTGCTAAGTAAGTTGTGTTTTGTTGCTAGGTTAGTTGTCTGATGTTGCTAAGTTAGTTGTATTTTTTTTTTATAAAAAAATTGTAACCAATAGGATTTGAACCTGGTACCTCATGGACGCAAGACAAGCAATGCAACCACTACACTACTTAAGGTTGAGTGTCGTTTGTTGCTAGGTTATTTATTTTAATACAACAGGTCAACGCCGGAAGTCAACGGTTCTCGCCGGAAGTCAACGCCGGAGTCAACGATCAACGTCGGAGTCAACGGTCAACGCCGGAGTCAACAGTCAACGCCGGAGTCAACGGTCAACGCTGGAGTCAACGGTCAACTATTTTATTATTTAATTAATGTATATTTTAATTGATTTTGATCTAGACTAAATGAGTGGCTAAAATTGAGTCTCACGTACTCATTTTAAGGAGTGGTCTCATTGGATCCCTTGATATATATATATATATATATATATATATATCAATATCAAGTAATTTCATGAGGAATAATATGGTGTAAATTAAGTTGGGGCATGATAAGAATAAAAATTTTTCAGCATAAAAAGGAAAAATACAGAAAGCAAAAGATAGAAATTGAAAATTTTTATTTTACGGTAAGCGTTCGTTTTAAGTCAGAATTTGGTTCCGTAAATTCTATATTTTTCATTAAGTCACGAATTTTATCATGGAAATTAGATTAGGATCGCATGATGGGCCTTTCTAAGCATTGACTTTAGATTGGAGAAGTTTACAAGTTATGAATTCAATTTATTATCTCTATTTATTTTATAAAAAAATTTCTAAGCATTTCTAAGTAATAAATGAGCTATTTTAGCTGAATTTCGAGCCATATTAAGGTCTAGTCAAATGGAGTAGTTTTTTCTTGATATATACAAAAGAAATCATGCATTACAAGTACTTTTCAAAGCTTACTCACATTTGTGCAAGATTTTAGACAAACAGAAATGATAAGGGCCCTAAGATGTTGTTTATGGTAGAGTGTGGATGTAAAGAAGTTGATTCCTTTGCTACCCTATATAAATGGGCATCAGCATAGACTCAAAATTCATACCATAATAAGCAAAGTTTAGCTATAGAGTGAGGAAGATAAACCGAGAGAAATATTGCCGAAGATAGGTTGAGATCAACTTCCAGAGTTTCATTTTCAAATTTCTTGAAGGAGGTTAGATGCTACCTTTTTATCATGTGTTGTATTTGAGATTAAGTGTATCATGATGTATTTATATGTCATATATATTAAGTTTTTATGAAATTTTAGGCATGAAAAATGATTAGTTGTTTCCAGCTCAATTACATGTTATATATGTCCTGTTTTGATTTGAATTTTAGCATGATATGAATAAAATGGGAAAGTGCACTTTATATGGTTATTTCTTGTGTAAATGATGAGTACATAGGAACAAGAATTATGACATTTGGTTAAGTATAGCTCGAATTATAGATTTTTAAAGTTTATCATGCAAATCGAGTTTTTATGTCAAATTTCAGTTGCTTATTTTAAACTCGAATAAGTCAATATATGTGCATGAAAAAAATGTGAAATTTTAATGAAATGTATATCTTATTTTGAGAGTTTACCTGTCAAATTTCAGAATTTTATGTTGAGAAATGAAGGAGTTAAAAATGTAAGACCCCATGTCTGTCAGGTTGATTTTATATGCGATAGAACTCACTCCACATTCAAGCTTTTTATATGAAACTTTTAGGAATATTTCTTATATGAGCATTTGTCAAGATGACCAAGTTTCATCTTGATATGAGAAGTATGTGAATTTATAAAATTCTTTAAAGTTAAGCGTAAAATTAGCATAATTATATGTTAATTTTAGTATTTGGGTGGATTGAGCTATTGAAGTGCTTTTGAGTAAAAATTTGATTAGAGAGTATATGAATATATCTACTATTTAACTATCAAGTTTCATAATTTTTAGAGTTATATGTGATTTTTGAAAAAAAAAACAAAATACTTAGATATAATTGTTTGTATATGTTGGTAGTTGTGGAGAGTCGAGCCTCCAACAGCTACATCAATTATTCAGCACTTACAAAGTCTTTTCAACATATCAGGTGGGGGACCTGCACTGGGTATTACATCACTTATAATTTTGTACTATGTATGAGGTATGTATGTAGATAATTTTACCCGAACGATGGAGTTATTCCGTTCGTGGTCCTGTTTAAGATGACTCAGTCTTGTATGGAAGTTTCCATCTTGAGTCACTCGCCCAGTAAAGACTGGGTTTCTGGGGAGGCGACCCCCAGAATATGATCATGTGAGAACCAGAAAGTTATCGGTAGTTGCATCAGTAAAGTTAAGAGCAGTTTTATTTATGTATATACTTAATTCATGATATTGGATTATATGTGCTGTTTATTCAGTGTTGGTTTCTACGGAGCATAGTGGTTTTGCTCACGCCCCCATTATGTTTTTCCAGGTGATGGAGTTCAGCATGGAGCGTGAGCCGAGCAGTGGTGTGGTGATGTTCGAATAAAGCTGTATATTTATTATGTTTGTGTTTAAGTTGGTTTTTATTAAAATATATACGACTATATGTTAATTACGTTTCTGTACGGATAAACCAGAACCAGTAAATATGTATGTATAATTATTCCTTATCCATATTCTCCAGCTAAAATTTTATATATTGATTTGGATACATTCATGAGTAAAAGAAATAAAGAGTAAGAAGTTAAGCCAGTAAGTAACATCCCGAAAAGTTAAGTTTCAGTATTTTCCTATAAGTATATTTTGCAAACAATCGCGAAAATTTAACCATTTTTTCGTGATTCAAAGTTAGAAAAGGCGAGGTGTTACAGATTGAGTCTCATGTCCTCATTTTAAGAATGTGTTCTCATTGGAACCAATCCCTATATATATATAAATATATATATATATATATATATATATATGTATATATATAGGGTCACGCTCCGGTGAGAATGATTTTCAGCGAAAGAAATAAGAATATATCGCATACATTAGATCGCATGATCCAACGATTTATAAAAAAGCCAAACATATACCTTCATTAACGGCATTGTGGTAATTTTTCGCACCACTCAAACATATTAGCCCTACTACACATTAAATACGTACCTGCCACCAAACCCACCTACCACTCAAACCATCACACCACCCTACCCGACCCCACCACACCCCACCCCACCCTACCCTAGCATTCCCTCTCTCTCACACAATAACACCTACACACAGTAACATCTCACGCACACAAAAAAATCACACACACCGCACACACACAGACGGCGCACAAATCACAGTCACGACAGTCATCGTCGGAGCACCGCCGCATCGATACCGCCTCCGCCTGAGGATCCCCGCCGCCAACGGAGCATCTCAGTCGCCGCCGGAGCATCCCTGCCACCATCGGAGCACCACACGCTCTGTCTCTATCCATGCCAGCGATTCATCTGGTGTTTTCCTGCCGGCGACCTTCTGCTCCGCCACCAACGCCGGTGCATCCCCGCCGCCTATGGCGGAGCATCCTTGCAGCCGTCGAGCACCCCATGTTCTGACTATCTGTAGCAAAAAACATAGCCCACCTTTCCATTCTCCCAGCCGCCGACAGCTGTCTCTGGTTGCACTCACTTCGCGGTGGCCACGGCGGCTCTATTTTTCTCGACGTGTCCCGATTCTCAAGCCGTTGACTCCGTTGCCGGCGTTGATGAGGGGCGACAACCCGTCTAAATTCATTGTCCTGTTGGGGCTGGAGACAGCTGAAAAAACGATTTGGGGGAAGGAGTTTATTTGGGAAATTTGATATGTCATAAGGACCATTTTGCAATTTTAAAAGTTTTTTATAATTACACATTAAACCATGGGGTCAATCTGTTAATTCAAAATTTTTTATTTATATTACTATTTAGTACTTGGGTCAACTTGTAATTTACATAAAATATATAAAAACATATTGTCTTTTATATAGTCCTTATACATATATAATTTATGTATTTTAAATCAAAAATAATATTAGTATTAAATAAAAATACTAAAATATATAATATATTTTTATAATATAAATAATAAATTAATTTTAACCAACCAAATAACCAAATTATTGTAGTTCAAATAAAATAAAAAAATTACCCACCACATATACACAATATATTATTTAGATGCACAACAGTGGATATCAGATTGCACAATAATGATCGATCAAATGCACAATAATGAATTTGATAATGCACATTAGTATAACAAAATATTCCACATAACGACATCGCATGACAAAATAATAATAATAATAATAATATTGTTATGCTAGTGTGTATTTTTTTCATAGATATTAAAAATTTCTGGTAGTTGGTTCATATTTGTTTTAATTAAAAGATATAAATAAAGTAATAAAAAAATGAACTAAGAGAATCAACCAAACTATATAAAAATATTATTCTTTATATTTTATCTATATACGTATATTATTTATTTTCAAAAAATAATGAAATAAAATGTTAAATAAAAATCGTGATAATAAATATATGTTTTATTATATAAATAATATGATAATTGCAAAATAATGTTGATTGGAATACACACTATGAGAATGCACATAAAAGTAGTCACTTTATAGTGTGCACAATAATGCTAAAGTGAATGTACACTAATGCTAGACGGATTGCACGTTAGTGAGCATCAGGATGCACATTATCGAACGACATATAAATTTCGAGTTGATTATATTTTTATGTGTCGCGAGTGCACAATACTATCTGTTAAGTTGCACAAAAATTACTACCAAATTGCACAATAGCAACTAAACTTGTTTGGACTAAAATAATTGAATCGAATTTTTAAAATTATGAACCAATTGAACCAACAATTATTTACAATTATTAGTTATGTATCTTTGTAAAATTATAACGAGATTTATAATGTGCTTGAGAATACAAAATATTGTGCATCTACGCATTATTAATGTGCACTATATTGCACTTTTAATAAAATAGAATCAACCAGATATTAACATACAACATAGTAAATTCTATAATTGCACCAAAGTCCCTCTAAAGTGTCTAATTTCCAATAAGTTACCACACACAAAAAAAAAAAAAGAAAAACAAAATACAGTCACTGTACCGTACTTTATTCACGCTTCCGTATGGCCAACCCAGACTAGTATGTATGCACGCTTTATTTTCCCTTATCCGTATTTTCACCAGTCGAAACATATATGTCGATTTGGGTATGTGCATAAGTAACAGAAAAAGAGAAGTAAGTCAGTAAGTAAATAGCATCCCGCAAGTTAGTAAGTTTAAACGTTTTTCGAAAACAGTATAAGTATATTTCGAAAACAGTCGCAAAAATTTTACCCAGTTTTTCGTGAGTCAAAGTTATAGTAGGCGGGGTGTTACAAACCGAGTTTGGCAAGGCTAAGACCCGAACCATCTCAAAATCGTGAGAAGATAAGGCTAATAACCGAGTTGTCCACACTTATCATCGAGAAGAAGCCTTGGCAAAGCTTAGTTCGAGATAAACGAGTTGAGGAGATACACGATTATTCATCAACGGGCCCCACCACCAAGGACGTACAATCCTGATTACCTTAGGATCAGGACAGTTAGAGGAATTCATATGACAGCGTGCGAGCCCCGCCACCGAGGACGTACAAACAAATATGATGACCTTAGGATCGAGAAATGGGTTTACTTAGAATGAGATAAATTTTATAAATTCCTCACGGGGTCCCTGATTTTTATTGCATGGCCAAAAGGACACCGACTATTAGTTTCATTTTCCATAAATTGGGTTTTGGCTTATGGACATAATGGGTTCTTAAGAAGCCCTTCTCTTGCGAATGTTGAGTGCGTAAGGCGACCCACGTAGCACTCTCGATGTTTGGGACGTTGGTGAATTTAAGTTAATGTTGTTTTGAGGATACCAACGTTAACAGTTAAATTCAAAATGTTTAATTAGTAATATTATTTCGTGATTCTCTAGTTATTCAAACATGGCTTTCAATCTGTTGTCCTTTATTTTCAAAGATAATTTACGTGTTCGAAATTGATTAGAAATAGAATTTGGATAGTGTCCTAAGTTGCTGGAAGTACGAGCCGCAGGGCGAGTGTATCCAGTTTAAGCAAAAGGACATAGGAAGTCGAATTAACATATCCTTAAAATAATAAAGGTAAATCTTATTCACTCAGAAGTCGAGACTTTAAGAGGAAAAAGGAATCGACTGAGTGATAAGTGGATTACCATCTAAAATGGGAAATGCTACGAAAGTGGCAACTATTGCAGTGAGAGTTTTCTATATATAGAATTATTTGGTTTTGAGTAATCATCTTTGTGTACCAAGTTTTAGAAAGAATTCAATTTCAGTTTCTAAATTCTGTATGGAAATAATGTTTTGTTTGATGGCAAGTTTGCTATCTAGAAAATGAAACGTTTATTCATTTGGTACGTGGGTAGATAATTAGTTGACTCAAGTAACCAAAAGGTCTCACAGTGCAAATGGAAGTAACTGACACATCTACTAAAATCAATAAGAGACGAGGTCTCTTGGGCACATTGGTTAAGTCAATGATGAGTTACTAGGATCTTCCAATTTTTCGTTTTTTGGGGTTATGCAGATAATGGCGTAGGTTCTGAGCAAAGTTCGATCTGAAAGTCGGTTGTTTGTGGGATACTCCATAATAACAAAATAGATGCTTTACAGTACTAAGAATCAGATGGTGATCGTTAAAACAAATGCCTGATTTTTACAGGAATACTGAGTGATAAACCAAAGGCCCATTTGTAGAGTTGTCATAAGGAAAGATAAAGGTGAATGTTCAAACTTCATTACCGCGTGTATAAATTGCTATACCACAATAAGACTGCAAACATGTGTCTCTAGTAATACACCTTTGTCGGAAGTACTTTGTAGTAGTGGGAGCGTTGCAAAGCGACTATCATACATTTGTGTTACTGAGAGAGTCGTGGATTCAATCTGTAGTAAACACGAAGTTGTGAGTTCATGTTCTTAAGAAAAGTCATTGGACTTAGTCTCTAGTGAATGTGAAATAAATCCCTAGTTATACGATAAGGAGGATTGTAGTAGGAGTGTTGCAAGGCAACTGCCATAGATTCGTGGTTAATGAGAGAGTTTTTAGACTCAGTCTCTGGTAAGCACGAAAGTATGAATTCACATTCTTGAGAGAAGTCTTTGGACTTAGTCTCTGGTGAACGTGAAGCTAATCCCTGTTTATAAAATGAGAAGTCCCGAGACAGTAGACGCATGAACTTAGCAAACAAAAATGATTTCCGATATAGGGTTTTTGACTCTAATCGGATCTAGGATCTTGTAGAACCACTAAGTGGCATGACGCCATTGGGGTGGGTCTACGAGTAAATTCGTGTAGACTTCCACAAGTAGGCTTGTTGTGAAATAATGAACTCAGAAAGAAGTTAGATCTATTATGCGTTAACCTTTTCACCAGTAGCCATACTTGAGTCCATATGAATTTTAGGCTGAGACCACTCATATGTAATATGAAGTTAGCATCGTAGATATCAAGACGAGGTCTTGAAAGGAGATCCATGAAAAAGCACTCAGACAGGTTCATTGTAGATCGCTAAGAGCATCTAATCAGTAAACTGAAATGGTCTATTTGTTGACTGGAGTAAGTGTAACACCCCGCTTATCAGAGTAAATTTTTCACAACTTTTACTTCGAAAATACTTATAAATCTTTCGAAATCTATTGCGACTAACTCGGGATGCTACTCAAACTCATCTTCTTGAAAATCTATTTATCTTTAAACTTTTGTCTAATACTTCTTTAGACATAAAGAAAACAGATTTCCTTTAAACTTGCATTTAACGGTACCATATTCATACTTCTCAAAATGGTAAAAACTTGAAGTCTGAAATGCAAGTTCAATACTTAATGTGCATAGCGGAAATACTTAAAAACGTGGTTTATTATACAGACATATCAAATACTTAATAAATGTCCACTTGAAATAAGTGCACGACCACCACCACCACTGCTCAGCTCACACCTCCGTCCCGAACCTGTTTCCTGAAAAACACAATGGGGGTGAGTATTGATCCTCTTGTACCCCGAAAAACACCCATACTAAAGTAAACAGCAATAATAATACAATATCAAGATCTTTGGTATATATATCTTGACTGGAAATCTGTTCCAGTAAATGAAACTTTACTCTTTCTCTTTCTGATATCTGATCGGATACTTGTGCACAATCTGATGGATATTTCTTAAGGCAACTTGGGGCCTCCATCAGAACTTAGGATGTACTTGTAAGGCAACTTGGGGCCTTCATCCCAAGCGTAAAAACTTAAACTTTATACATACCTCGGACATGATATCAATATTATACTCAATTTAATACCCAGTCTGGGTCCCCACCTTTCTTCTTTTGAAAACATTTGAAAAATGTAAGTGTTGCTCTTGGGTAGCTATATCTGCAAGCTACATAAAAATATAAACAAATATACTAAGTACTATGCTCGTATACTCAATAAGATTTTTAGAATTATTAACTTATCCAAATCTTATAGAAATTCATTAAATTTGCTTTTTCTCAAGTTTATACTTAACTTCTCTTTTTACTTTTACTTAAGGTCAATTACTTAACCTTATAAATCATGTCTTCATAAACATCAATATGGTATTATACTTAGCATGTCATAACTCAAATGTGAAAATAACTATATTTCACATTATACTTGATTGAGTATTTAAACTTAAAACATGCTTACTTTTACCAACATCATCAACATGATTTATAACTTATCTTAATTTAACTTGATCAAATACTTAATTCATCATACATCATATCTCTAAATTTTTAGATATTGGCTTATACTAAATTTTCACTTAATTAACTTGAAAGTGAAAATAATCTCAAGCCATAATCATCTTTTACTCATAACATTTAATCATGATGTTAATCTGTCATACTTAATACAAACTTTATAAAATTGTATACTCAACATATTATACCAAAACTTCATCAAATTACTCATCACTTATATGAGAATTACTCATGATCATCTCATTTAGCAACTTAAACATTTCCTGAATATTCTTGCATATATATAATTATCTTTACATATATGCCTTTTTATATTCATAACTTATTCATTTCTCATCTTTAAATTATGAAACTTAACAGTCATAATCTCAACTTATAATTAGACATGTCATAAAAATTTCATAATTTTATCATGCATATATCTCGACTTATTCAAGTTTAAAGTTGCTGCTGGAAACAAGTACATAAAATTCAGCTTGCATGATAAACTTTAAAAATTCATATCTTGAGTTATACTAAACTAAATGACTTAATTCTTGATCCTATGTACTCCTCTTTTACACAAGAAATAACCATAGGAAGCATATATTTCCAGATTTTTCATAGCTAGGTAAAAATCTCATCATAACTGAACACATATGACATATATATATGAGCTGGAAATAACTTATTTTCTAGCATGCTTATATTCATATAAAACTTTAATATCTAAGTCATATAAAAACATTATTAAACACTTAATATCATCTATTAAACATGTTAAAAAAATAACATCTTACCTCCTTCTTGCTTGAAAATCTAAAGTTGCTCCTTGACTTCTTCAAACATTAAAACTCTATTATTTTTATTTTTATTTTTCTCTCTCATTCTATCTTTTTGATGAAACTATGATGATTTGAGAAGATACTTGATGATAAAATCTGATTGAAATGCCTCTATTTATAGCCATGAATGTGCTTTTGGTAGATACAACTTAGTCCACCATGTTTAATAAAATTCTCACCCATTTGTTGAAAAAAATGCTAACTTAAAGACTTTGCAAAACTTTGTTGTGATTTTCTCATCTCATTCTCACCAATTGATGACCAAAATTTCGTGCTTAATGTGATGAAATTGATTCCATATATTATTGTAAAAATATCCCCATTCATCATATAAAAATCTTTAGGAAAAAAAATAATAAAAAATAATAAAAATCATCCTTTTTATTACTTATGCATTTTCTTTAAAAATGGCTGACTTTTAAAACTCTTTTACTGAAAAGTAATGCTCATATATGGTCTTGGATCATGCTAATAAACCGAGAATAATACAATTTACGGAACTCAATTCGGACTTAAAACGAACGTTTACCGTAAAACTAAAAATTCTAAAATTTAAATTCTTTACTCACATTTTTTTTTCAATTTAATGAACATATTGCTTCTTAGGATCTAATATAATTATCTTGAAATATTCTACATTTACGGAACCACATTCGGACTTAAACCGAACGATTACCGTAAAACCGAAAATTCTAAAAATTTCGATTTCTATTAGAATAATTTAAATAGACTATAATGTCTAAATAAATTTTTTCACTTCTTTGAACATTTATCACTTAAATGTTCATGGATACTTAACCTTACTTCAAGACTTAACTTGTATCAACTTATGCTAAAACTCAATATTATGATCTTATTTTGATGACTTAAACACTTAGAAAAATTCTAAGTATTTAGTACTATGGCTCGGCTATTTCTTAATTAAGTTCAACTCATGACCAAATATACTTGGGTTCATTTCACTACTTATCTTAAACGATTAATCAAAATATACTCAATTTCGATTATTCATCATCTTATATTAATTAATCCCGTCTTGTAAATCCATTTATAAAAATAAACAGACCGGAATTAATTAATTACTGAACTGGCTCGATTACTGAATAATATTAAACCGAGAATACTTTCGACTTAAAGTCGAATTTTTAACTAAATAACTTAATAACTGGCTCGAAACTAGGAACGAGCATTAATAAAAGTAATTAGTTCATACTTAGAATAATTACTTTTATTAATTACTGAATGGACTATTACAATCTACCCCCCTTAAAACTATTTCCGCCCTCGGAAATACTGAAACTGAGATATATACCAACTATGTATATATATCATAACTCAAAATCTGGAAAAACGAGTGCTAATATCAACTTCTCACTCCCCAGTGACATCCAACTCTATATGTGGCGATTCCATTTTATACTAACGAGGGAATATCTCAATTCCTCAGCCAATGAACCTTCTGGTCCAAAACTTCTATCGGCTGGTCCTCATAGGTTAAATCTTATTGAAACTCATTGTGCAAAAGCACATACTCTGGATCGCACACATACTCACGTAACATTGTTACGTAGAACTTTATGCACATTGGACAACTTTAGAGAAGAATTGATATAACATACTTATCTGACTGCCTATGCGATACATTGCATGCGATTTACCCACTACCCGGGGCCCTTCGGGTGCGGAACATCTATATGCATTGTACCTTAATGTCAATGTCACTTGTAATCATTAACAAGTCGCATCTCCATTCTATACTAACATCTTACTATACTAAAATTGCTTCTCTTTTCGAGAAACCTTTTTACTCAATCACTACTGATATTTTCTTAATTCAACTTCTCCGACTTAACTATAGTCGAGAATTTCGTTGAAATTTCTTTACTGATGTGGAATAACTTGACCATTCTCTGGCCATACCAAAATTCCAACCACTAAGGTAAACTTTATTTACCTTTAATGATTCAACTGTCATAATAATGTCGCAACATCTCACTTATTGCCGACATCTCACATCTGATTTCAACGGCATTAAATGCATACTGGCTGAGCATCTTCTGACATTCGGTATAATTATATCATACCCGAAAAACTTATCTCATACTCATCTTTCTTTTATAAACCAACTTGGTGATCCTTCCTTCTTCCTCAGCAATGGTCCGATCTCACCAATGGATTTAGCACTGCTAAAAATCCGAAAATTCTATTCTTTTTAGCCAATTATCTCTCATACTAAATGGCTACTGCCGAGTCTTCTCAAGTTTCCAAACTTCTTCAGCCCCTCAGAACTGTGTGCATTCTTGGTGGTTTTAAATGTTCCTCACAACATCTATGTTGTAAGCCAACTGGTGAAAGAGTTGGGAAAACATTACATCAACATACTTTATGGAGGGACTAGTATCTTTTTCTTTAACAACCTCTTAATGGCTGCTAAATGCTTTGATATCGAGGTGAGAAGTATCCTTCCTTTTTATCTCACTTCATCAAAGATTGTCAAAGATTCTGCTACTTTGATGATATCTCTCTCAATTTATGACTGCTTGATGGCAATGATATCTGGTTTGCGATGCTTTCATTGTTCTTCCTGGTGGATATGGAACTTTAATGACTACTTTCACACTTGCTACTTGGGCAGAAGTGAAATTTCATACCAAACCTATTGGTTTGTTGAATTTCAATAACTTTTTTCACCACTTGCTTGGATTCCTAGATGAAGGAGTGTATCAAACTTTTATATCTCCTTTCCAAAGAGAAATATTCAAGTCTCTTCCTCTGAACTTATCAAGAAGCTTCAAGAAAACATCTCAAGAGTTCAAGATTCTGTGGAAACTCCAGGATTCAAACGCAAGCGAGCATTTGATCCTTTAGATCTATCCTTGTGAAACTGCAGCCGTGATGGGTGGCAGAGTTACGGAGTCTTGTGCTCTTGAGACGCACCCTCCCTTTATGAAATATAACTTTGTACTAGTTGAGAATTCCTTTATGCTTATATGTATCTCCTTTTTCTGATATTTCTGTACTAGCTTCTTAAAAATAAGGAAATTCTCAACAGTATGCTCGAGTCTTTGTCTTGCTTTTGACTTTCAATGATATTAGAATTTCTATCTGTCAAGTAGATTGATTGTGCAAAATATACTCTTCTCGTATATACTTGATTCACACATCAATACTACTTGTTTCTGGACTGAGATAACTTCTTGATTCAGTCAAGATTCTATACTTCTTAAACTTTACTCAGTTGTGGTCTTGAAACTTTGCCTCGCGCATTCCAAAACCACTAACTATATGACTTTAACAGTATAACCATTAATAAATAGCTATACTAAACTTTAAGGAAATTGTTAATTTTCCGAAAACACCTAGCTTGTGCTAGAGTTCCAGTTAATCTATCTTTTTCTTGCTTTTTCTCGCCATTTCTTATTTATGGCTTTAAACTCATCATGTATCTTTGGGGACAAATACTTTCTCCAAAAAAAACATATTAGTCTTTACTTTATTAAAAAGACTATCTTTAACTTTCACATGTCCAGCTTACTCTTGCTTAACTTTAAAAATTCTTCCGAGAAACTTAAATACTTATCTCGGTATCTGGAATGTGTTACTTATTAACTGATATCTTTTAAGGTTCGATTTCAAGTCTCCAAGAAATTCGGACTTAATAACCTTTATTTCAGGTTTCCATAATTTTCCCAGCTACGTGACTATTATATGTCGATACCTTAACCTTTATATTGATTTCTGAAAAGTACTTTGTAGACTTGTTCTTATTCTACAAGTACTAATATAAATAACTTATAACTTTATCTCGAACTTTGCCACTTTTTAAACTCATGATATCTAACTGATAAGATATCAAAACTTATGATTATAAAAATTGATTATTTTCTTGAAACTTTATTTCTTACGGTTCAGTTTTCAAGCCTACAGGATCTGTTCCGGCTTTTGGTTCTTATTTCAAACCCCCATGATGTTTCCCGTACTTTTTGGCTATTATATACTGACATACCGTTACTTCTTATGCTTGGCATCATCAATCTTTATAATCAGATTTTAACTTGAATCTTATTCTTATGGCTTAACTTAGAATGTTCGAGTTCTTTCTGGATCTAGTCAACTTGATAAACTAGATTTCAAACTTTAATACTTGAACATATAAACAAATTTCTAGAGTTCGTATATCTGAATTCTTATTGAGCATAGACTTAGTAAATTTGAATATATTTAAAAACTTTTATAAAAACTTTTAACAACACTTACCTGGTAGTCGGCGAGGTGTGAGCGTGGTGTGGTCGGTTTTCTTGAAATTCTCTGTAAAAACTTTATCTTCTCTGAAAACTTTCTCTTTCAGAACTTAAACTTTTAGTATACAGAGCATTTAAAACTCTACCTCTGATACCACCTGTAACACCCCGCTTATCAGAGTAAATTTTTCGCAATTTTTACTTCGAAAATACTTATAAATCTTTCGAAATCTTTTGCGACTGACTCGGGATGTTACTCAAACTCATCTTCTTGAAAATCTATTTATCTTTAAACTTTTGTCTAATACTTCTTTAGACATAAAGAAAACAGATTTCCTTTAAACTTGCATTTAACGGTTCCATATTCATACTTCTCGAAATGGTAAAAACTTGAAGTCTGAAATGCAAGTTCAATACTTAATGTGCATAGCGGAAATACTTAAAAACGTGGTTTATTATACAGACATATCAAATACTTAATAAATGTCCACTTAAATAAGTGCACGACCACCACCACCACTGCTCAGCTCACACCTCCGTCCCGAACCTGTTTCCTGAAAAACACAATGGGGGTGAGTATTGATCCTCTTGTACCCCGAAAAACACCCATACTAAAGTAAACAGCAATAATAATACAATATCAAGATCTTTGGTATATATATCTTGACTGGAAATCTGTTCCAGTAAATGAAACTTTACTCTTTCTCTTTCCGATATCTGATTGGATACTTGTGCACAATCTGATGGATATTTCTTAAGGCAACTTGGGGCCTCCATCAGAACTTAGGATGTACTTGTAAGGCAACTTGGGGCCTTCATCCTATGCGTAAAAACTTAAACTTTATACATACCTCGGACATGATATCAATATTATACTCAATTTAATACCCAGTCTGGGTCCCCACCTTTCTTCTTTTGAAAACTTTTGAAAAATGTAAGTGTTGCTCTTGGGTAGCTATATCTGCAAGCTACATAAAAATATAAACAAATATACTAAGTACTATGCTCGTATACTCAATAAGATTTTTAGAATTATTAACTTATCCAAATCTTATAGAAATTCATTAAATTTGCTTTTTCTCAAGTTTATACTTAACTTCTCTTTTTACTTTTACTTAAGGTCAATTTCTTAACCTTATATAAATCATGTCTTCATAAACATCAATATGGTATTATATTTAGCATGGCATAACTAAAATGTGAAAATAACTATATTTCACATTATACTTGATTGAGTATTTACACTTAAAACATGCTTACTTTTACCAACATCATCAACATGATTTATAACTTATCTTAATTTAACTTGATCAGATACTTAATTCATCATACATCATATCTCTAAATTTTTAGATATTGGCTTATACTAAATTTTCACTTCATTAACTTGAAAGTGAAAATAATCTCAAGCCATAATCATCTTTTACTCATAACATTTAATCATGATGTTAATCTGTAATACTTAATACAAACTTTATAAAATTGTATACTCAACATATTATACCCAAACTTCATCAAATTACTCATCACTTATATGAGAATTACTCATGATCATTTCATTTTAACAACTTAAACATTTCCTGAATATTCTTGCATATATATACTTATCTTTACATATATGCCTTTTTATATTCATAACTTATTCATTTCTCATCTTTAAATTATGAAACTTAACAGTCATAATCTCAACTTATAATTAGACATGTCATAAAAATTTCATAATTTTATCATCCATATATCTCGACTTATTCAAGTTTAAAGTTGCTGCTGGAAACAAGTACATAAAATTCAGCTTGCATGATAAACTTTAAAAATTCATATCTTGAGTTATACTAAACTAAATGACTTAATTCTTGATCCTATGTACTCCTCTGTTACACAAGAAATAACCATAGGAAGCATATATTTCCAGATTTCTCATAGCTAGGTAAAAATCTCATCATAACTGAACACATATGACATATATATATGAGCTGGAAATAACTTATTTTCTAGCATGCTTATATTCATATAAAACTTTCATATCTAAGTCATATAAAAACATTATTAAACACTTAATATCATCTATTAAACATGTTAAAAAAATAGCATCTTACCTCCTTCTTGCTTGAAAATCTAAAGTTGCTCCTTGACTTCTTCAACAATTAAAACTCTATTATTTTTATTTTTATTTTTCTCTCTCATTCTATCTTTTTGATGAAACTATGATGATTTGAGAAGATACTTGATGATAAAATCTGATTGAAATGCCTCTATTTATAGCCATGAATGTGCTTTTGGTAGATACAACTTAGTCCACCATGTTTAATAAAATTCTCACCTATTTGTTGAAAAAAATGCTAACTTAAAGACTTTGCAAAACTTTTGTGATTTTCTCATCTCATTCTCACCAATTGATGACCAAAATTTCGTGCTTAATGTGATGGAATTGATTCCATATATTATTGTAAAAATGTCCCCATTCATCATATAATAATCTTTAGGAAAAAAAATAATAAAAAATAATAAAAATCATCCTTTTTATTACTTATGCATTTTCTTTAAAAATGGCTGACTTTTAAAACTCTTTTACTGAAAAGTAATGCTCATATATGGTCTTGGATCATGCTAATAAACCGAGAATAATACAATTTACGGAACTCAATTCGGACTTAAAACGAACGTTTACCGTAAAACTAAAAATTCTAAAATTTAAATTCTTTACTCACATTTTTTTCTTCAATTTAATGAACATATTGCTTCTTAGGATCTAATATAATTATCTTGAAATATTCTACATTTACGGAACCACATTCGGACTTAAACCGAACGATTACCGTAAAACCGAAAATTCTAAAAATTTTGATTTCTATTAAAATAATTTAAATAGACTATAATGTCTAAATAAATTTTTTCACTTCTTTGAACATTTATCACTTAAATGTTCATGGATACTTAACCTTACTTCAAGACTTAACTTGTATCAACTTATGCTAAAACTCAATATTATGATCTTATTTTGATGACTTAAACACTTAGAAAAATTCTAAGTATTTAGTACTAAGGCTTGGCTATTTCATAATTAAGTTCAACTCATGACCGAACATACTTGGGTTCATTTCACTACTTTTCTTAAACGATTAATCAAAATATACTCAATTTCGATTATTCATCATCTTATATTAATTAATCCCGTCTTATAAATCCATTTATAAAAATAAACAGACCGGAATTAATTAATTACTGAACTGGCTCGATTACTGAATAATATTAAACCGCGAATACTTTCGACTTAAAGTCGAATTTTTAACTGAATAACTTAATAACTGGCTCGAAACTAGGAACGAGCATTAATAAAAGTAATTAGTTCATACTTAGAATAATTACTTCTATTAATTACTGAATGGGATATTACAATCTACCCCCCTTAAAACTATTTCCGCCCTCGAAAATACTGAAACTGAGATATATATCAACTATGTATATATATCATAACTCAAAATCTGGAAAAACGAGTGCTAATATCAACTTCTCACTCCCCAGTGACATCCAACTCTATATGTGGCGATTCCATTTTATACTAACGAGGGAATATCTCAATTACTCAGCCAATGAACCTTCTGGTCCAAAACTTCTATCGGCTGGTCCTCGTAGGTTAAATCTTATTGAAACTCATTGTGCAAAAGCACATACTCTGGATCGCACACATACTCACGTAACATTGTTACGTAAAACTTTATGCACACTGGACAACTTTAGAGAAGAATTGATATAACATACTTATCTGACTGCCTATGCGATACATTGCATGCGATTTACCCACTACCTGGGGCCCTTCGTGTGCGGAACATCTATATGCATTGTACCTTAATGTCAATGTCACTTGTAATCATTAACAAGTCGCATCTCCATTCTATACTAACATCTTACTATACTAAACTTGCTTCTCTTTTCGAGAAACCTTTTTACTCAATATCACTATTGGTATTTTCTTAATTCAACTTCTCCGACTTAACTATAGTCGAGAATTTCGTTGAAATTTCTGTACTGATGTGGAATAACTTGACCATTCTCTTGCCATACCACAATTCCAACCACTAAGGTAAACTTTATTTACCTTTAATGATTTAACTGTCATAATAATGTCGCAACATCTCACTTATTGCCGACATCTCACATCTGATTTCAACGGCATTAAATGCATACTGGCTGAGCATCTTCTGACATTCGGTATAATTTAATCATACCCAAAAAACTTATCTCATACTCATCTTTCTTTTATAAACCAACTTGGTGATCCTTCCTTCTTCCTCAGCAATGGTCCGATCCCACCAATAGATTTAGCACTGCTAAAAATCCGAAAATTCTATTCTTTTTAGCCAATTATCTCTCATAATAAATGGCTACTGCCGAGTCTTCTCAAGGTTCCAAACTTCTTCAGCCCCTCAGAACTGTGTGCATTCTTGGTGGTTCTAAATTTTAAATGTTCCTCACAACATCTATGTTGTAAGCCAACTGGTGAAAGAGTTGGGAAAACATAACATCAACATACTTTATGGAGGGACTAATATCTTTTTCTTTAACAACCTCTTAATGGCTGCTAAATGCTTTGATATCGAGGTGAGAAGTATCCTTCCTTTTTATCTCACTTCATCAAAGATTGTCAAAGATTATGCTACTTTGATGATAACTCTCTCAATTTATGACTGCTTGATGGCAATGATATCTGGTTGCGATGCTTTCATTGTTCTTCCTGGTGGATATGGAACTTTAATGACTACTTTCACCCTTGCTACTTGGGCAGAAGTGAAATTTCATACCAAACCTATTGGCTTGTTGAATTTCAATAACTTTTTCCACCACTTGCTTGGATTCCTAAATGAAGGAGTGTATCAAACTTTTATATCTCCTTTCCAAAGAGAAATATTCAAGTCTCCTGACACTTCCTCTGAACTTATCAAGAAGCTTCAAAACAACATCTCAACAGTTCAAGATTCTGTGGAAACTCCAGGATTCAAACGCAAGCGAGCATTTGATCCTTTAGATCTATCCTTGTGAAACTGCAGCCATGATGGGTGGCAGAGTTACGAAGTCTTGTGCTCTTGAGACACACCCTCCCTTTATGAAATATAACTTTGTACTAGTTGAGGATTCCTTTATGCTTATATGTATCTCCTTTTTCTGATATTTCTGTACTAGCTTCTTAAAAATAAGGAAATTCTCAACAGTATGCTCGAGTCTTTGTCTTGCTTTTGACTTTCAATGATATTAGAATTTCTATCTGTCAAGTAGATTGATTGTGCAAAATATACTCTTCTCGTATATACTTGATTCACACATCAATACTACTTGTTTCTGGACTGAGATAACTTCTTGATTCAGTCAAGATTCTATACTTCTTAAACTTTACTCAGTTGTGGTCTTGAAACTTTGCCTCGCGCATTCTAAAACCACTAACTATATGACTTTAACAGTATAACCATTAATAAATAGCTATACTAAACTTTAAGGAAATTGTTAATTTTCCGAAAACACCTAGCTTGTGCTAGAGTTCCAGTTAATCTATCTTTTTCTTGCTTTTTCTCGCCATTTCTTATTTATGGCTTTAAACTCATCATGTATCTTTGGGGACAAATACTTTCTCCAAAAAAAAAACATATTAGTCTTTACTTTATTAAAAAGACTATCTTTAACTTTCACATGTCCAGTTTACTCTTGCTTAACTTTAAAGATTCTTTCGAGAAACTTAAATACTTATCTCGGTATCTGGAATGTGTTACTTATTAACTGATATCTTTTAAGGTTCGATTTCAAGTCTCCAAGAAATTCGGACTTAATAACCTTTATTTCAGGTTTCCATAATTTTCCCAGCTACGTGACTATTATATGTCGATACCTTAACCTTTATATTGATTTCTGAAAAGTACTTTGTAGACTTGTTTTTATTCTACAAGTACTAATATAAATAACTTATAACTTTATCTCGAACTTTGCCACTTTTTAAACTCATGATATCTAACTGATAAGATATCAAAACTTCTGATTATAAAAATTGATTATTTTCTTGAAACTTTATTTCTTACGGTTCAGTTTTCAAGCCTACAGGATCTGTTCCGGCTTTTGGTTCTTATTTCAAACCCCCATGATGTTTCCCGTACTTTTTGGCTATTATATACTGACATACCGTTACTTCTTATACTTGGCATCATCAATCTTTATAATCAGATTTTAACTTGAATCTTATTCTTATGGCTTAACTTAGAATGTTCGAGTTCTTTCTGGATCTAGTCAACTTGATAAACTAGATTTCAAACTTTAATACTTGAAAATATAAACAAATTTCTAGAGTTCGTATATCTGAATTCTTGTTGAGCATAGACTTAGTAAATTTGAATATATTTAAAAACTTTTATAAAAACTTCTAACAACACTTACCTGGTAGTCGGCGAGGTGTGAGCGTGGTGTGGTCGGTTTTCTTGAAATTCTCTGTAAAAACTTTGGCTTCTCTGAAAACTTTCTCTTTCAGAACTTAAACTTTTAGTATACAGAGCATTTAAAACTCTAGCTTTGATACCACCTGTAACACCCCGCTTATCAGAGTAAATTTTTCGCAACTTTTACTTCGAAAATACTTATAAATCTTTCGAAATCTTTTGCGACTAACTTGGGATGCTACTCAAACTCATCTTCTTGAAAATCTATTTATCTTTAAACTTTTGTCTAATACTTCTTTAGACATAAAGAAAACAGATTTCCGTTAAACTTGCATTTAACGGTATCATATTCATACTTCTCGAAATGGTAAAAACTTGAAGTCTGAAATGCAAGTTCAATACTTAATGTGCATAGCGGAAATACTTAAAACGTGGTTTATTATACAGACATATCAAATACTTAATAAATGTCCACTTGAAATAAGTGCACGACCACCACCACCACTGCTCAGCTCACACCTCCGTCCCGACCCTGTTACCTGAAAAACACAATGGGGGTGAGTACTGATCCTCTTGTACCCCGAAAAACACCCATACTAAAGTAAACAACAATAATAATACAATATCAAGATCTTTGGTATATATATCTTGACTGGAAATCTGTTCCAGTAAATGAAACTTTACTCTTTCTCTTTCCGATATCTGATCGGATACTTGTGCACAATCTGATGGATATTTCTTAAGGCAACTTGGGGCCTCCATCAGAACTTAGGATGTACTTGTAAGGCAACTTGGGGCCTTCATCCCAAGCGTAAAAACTTAAACTTTATACATACCTCGGACATGATATCAATATTATACTCAATGTAATACCCAGTCTGGGTCCCCACTTTTCTTCTTTTGAAAACTTTTGAAAAATGTAAGTGTTGCTCTTGGGTAGCTATATCTGCAAGCTACATAAAAATATAAACAAATATACTAAGTACTATGCTCGTATACTCAATAAGATTTTTAGAATTATTAACTTATCCAAATCTTATAGAAATTCATTAAATTTGCTTTTTCTCAAGTTTATACTTAACTTCTCTTTTTACTTTTACTTAAGGTCAATCTCTTAACCTTATATAAATCATGTCTTCATAAACATCAATATGGTATTATACTTAGCATGGCATAACTCAAATCTGAAAATAACTATATTTCACATTATACTTGATTGAGTATTTAAACTTAAAACATGCTTACTTTTACCAACATCATCAACATGATTTATAACTTATCTTAATTTAACTTGATCAGATACTTAATTCATCATACATCATATCTCTAAATTTTTAGATGTTGGCTTATACTAAATTTTCACTTAATTAACTTGAAAGTGAAAATAATCTCAAGCCATAATCATCTTTTACTCATAACATTTAATCATGATGTTAATCTGTCATACTTAATACAAACTTTATAAAATTGTATACTCAACATATTATACCCAAACTTCATCAAATTACTCATCACTTATATGAGAATTACTCATGATCATCTCATTTAGCAACTTAAACATTTCCTGAATATTCTTGCATATATATAATTATCTTTACATATATGCCTTTTTATATTCATAACTTATTCATTTCTCATCTTTAAATTATGAAACTTAACAGTCATAATCTCAACTTATAATTAGACATGTCATAAAAATTTCATAATTTTATCATGCATATATCTCGACTTATTCAAGTTTAAAGTTGCTGCTGGAAACAAGTACATAAAATTCAGCTTGCATGATAAACTTTAAAAATTCATATCTTGAGTTATACTAAACTAAATGACTTAATTCTTGATCCTATGTACTCCTCTTTTACACAAGAAATAACCATAGGAAGCATATATTTCCAGATTTTTCATAGCTAGGTAAAAATCTCATCATAACTGAACACATATGACATATATATATGAGCTGGAAATAACTTATTTTCTAGCATGCTTATATTCATATAAAACTTTAATATCTAAGTCATATAAAAACATTATTAAACATGTTAAAAAAATAGCATCTTACCTCCTTCTTGCTTGAAAATCTAAAGTTGCTCCTTGACTTCTTCAAAAATTAAAACTCTATTATTTTTATTTTTATTTTTCTGTCTCATTCTATCTTTTTGATGAAACTATGA
Source organism: Striga asiatica (assembly GCA_008636005.1). Taxonomy (NCBI): domain Eukaryota; kingdom Viridiplantae; phylum Streptophyta; class Magnoliopsida; order Lamiales; family Orobanchaceae; genus Striga; species Striga asiatica. Next base: position 53,892 of record BKCP01006793.1, on the reverse strand, counting down.
TGATTTGAGAAGATACTTGATGATAAAATCTGATTGAAATGCCTCTATTTATAGCCATGAATGTGCTTTTGGTAGATACAACTTAGTCCACCAAGTTTAATAAAATTCTCACCCATTTGTTGAAAAAAATGCTAACTTAAAGACTTTGCAAAACTTTGTTGTGATTTTCTCATCTCATTCTCACCAATTGATGACCAAAATTTCATGCTTAATGTGATGGAATTGATTCCATATATTATTGTAAAAATGTCCCCATTCATCATATAAAAATCTTTAGGAAAAAAATAATAAAAAATAATAAAAATCATCCTTTTTATTACTTATGCATTTTCTTTAAAAATGGCTGACTTTTAAAACTATTTTACTGAAAAGTAAGGCTCATATATGGTCTTGGATCATGCTAATAAACCGAGAATAATACAATTTACGGAACTCAATTCGGACTTAAAACGAACGTTTACCGTAAAACTAAAAATTCTAAAATTTAAATTTTTTACTCACATTTTTTTTTTCAATTTAATTAACATATTGCTTCTTAGGATCTAATATAATTATCTTGAAATATTCTACATTTACGGAACCATATTCGGACTTAAACCGAACGATTACCGTAAAACCGAAATTCTAAAAATTTCGATTTCTATTAAAATAATTTAAATAGACTATAATGTCTAAATAAATTTTTTCACTTCTTTGAACATTTATCACTTAAATGTTCATGGATACTTAACCTTACTTCAAGACTTAACTTGTATCAACTTATGCTAAAACTCAATATTATGATCTTATCTTGATGACTTAAACACTTAAAAAAAGTTCTAAGTATTTAGTACTAAGGCTCGGCTATTTCTTAATTAAGTTCAACTCATGACCGAACATACTTGGGTTCATTTCACTACTTATCTTAAACGATTAATCAAAATATACTCAATTTCGATTATTCATCATCTTATATTAATTAATCCCGTCTTATAAATCCATTTATAAAAATAAACAGACCGGAATTAATTAATTACAGAACTGGCTCGAGTACTGAATAATATTAAACCGAGAGTACTTTCGACTTAAAGTCGAATTTTTAACTGAATAACTTAATAACTGGCTCGAAACTAGGAACGAGCATTAATAAAAGTAATTAGTTCATACTTAGAATAATTACTTTTATTAATTACTAAATGGGATATTACAGTAAGTTTTATTATCCGATACATTTGGTTGATCAAGTCTGTGGATATGATCAGTCACCAAATGAGAATTGTGTGTTTATGAGAAGCGTGGTGGTATTTTTATACTATGCGTAGACAGTACTCTGATCACTTGAAGAAGGATAAGAGTGTTGTCAAACGTAGAGGTAAGCTTATCCAAGCAGTTAGATGTGAAGCATTTGGAGAAATCGGCATATGTTCTTGAGATCAAGGATCACAAGAAAGGATTGTTACTATTTTTCTGAATTTTTATCTATGGACTGTCATAAGGCTCATTCGTAGCATGTGTGACATAAAGGCAGTTCTTTATGCTCGGCAAAAGGAATCCTAGTATGTACTAAGCAGTAACTGAGGCCTGATATATATTATTTCCAAGGGCATAGTTAGTAGATATCGAAGTAATCCTAGATAGGTGCAATTGGTTTATGGTAGAACATATGACCAAGCGACCTTAACTTGGCTAAGGATAATATGTAGAGTTACCAAAGGAACCATATGCACCCTATGGACTACAATAGATTATGATTTCTAATCAGACGTGAACGATAGAGTAAAATCTACCTTGGGATTTGTGTTCACTTGTGAGGTGGAGCCAACAGTATGAAGGACTGTCGAATGGTAAGGCGTTGACAGATTCCACCAAGAAAACTCGTTCTTCGTTGGCTAAAAAGCAAGTGATGGGAGAGGTTTGGATCCAGAGACCTCTATTTGTAACGCCCCAAAACAGTAATAATATTCAGAACGGTTTCACTGCTCGACTATAAGTGAAATCCGTAATTTTCAGAAATTCCCGAGTTATATTTATTGTGCTAAATGCTCAAAAATGATAAATTATTCTTTGAATAATTCTATCTCAAGTATAAGTTAAGATTAATCCATTAATTTGGGTTATTATATAATAGCAAGTCAATTCGAGAATTTATCGACTCCGAACCCTAGTTTGGTTCCGAGTAAACTTTCGGGTAAATCCCGAGCATAGCCAAGTATTGGTACTTTTATACTTAGAATATTTTTCTAAGTGTATAATAACATCAAAGTATAAGTATTGATCATTTTAACCGAGCCCTAGTCCTTACCCGAGCCGCTCGTGCCGAGTCCCGCACCCCCGCCTCGAGCCGCGCCCAAGGCCTCCAAGCATTGTCCAAGCCGTGCCAAAGCCTTGGCAAAAGTTTGGAAATTATTCTAAGTGTTCTTGGACCCTTGGAGTGCCTTAGGACTCGGCCCAAGACCACCACACGCGAGCAGCCCTTTTTCCCGCGCGCAGCCCGCTACCCGCGCCAGCCCAGCACGTCCCCGCGCAGCCCAGCAGCCCCTCGCGCCCAGGCCCAGTGCCGCGCCCCAGCAGCCCAGCGGCAGCACTGCCAGCCCAACTTCATAAGCCCAAAACACCATTTTTCGGCCCACTTTCCTCATGGCTCAAATCAGGCGTATAATTAGGACTTAATGTGGGACAAATTAAGCTTAAGTTACCCTAAGCAATGTTTAAGAAGAATCAATTAGTGCCTAAGCCAATGGAGCATGTGCCACCATTATTTTAATCAAGGAAGTTTGTCCTTGTCCCCCACCATTTTGGATGCCCGACCAGACCTATTTTTCCTCAGTATAATACTCTTTAAATACCACCAAATGCTCTCCAAAAACCGTGCTAAAAGATGCCCCAGCATCCTCAAGTCCCCATGCATGTGATGTGGTGAAATCCACTTAATTTGGCTCCCTTGACCAACATAGTAAGCTCCGCCCTCAACACCTATTTAAGACCCCTCCCTTAGTCCATTTTAAGCTCTTACTCAATTTGGAGCTCGAGAAAAATAGTGAGGAGGGAGGAGAAAACCGAGAGCAAAGCTACCAACCCTGCTGCCTGCGCGCGCGCCCCGGGGAAGGAGAAAAGGCAGCCACCTCGTGTTCCAGCCATTTTCTCTCGAGGCTTAGCACCATCTAAGTACTCCTTAGATTTTTCTAAGTCTTTGGAGTTGTCCAAGCTCAGCCAAATCGCACTCCTAGTTGACCTAAGCCCCAAAAGCCGCGACTAGCCCTAGTTCGAGCCCTAACTCGATTTCTCCATTTCTAACCGAGGTAAGCTCGGGATTTTTGAGTTTATAAATTATTTTATGATATTTTAAGATTTTTCATGAATAAAAATCGAGCCATGCATGTCATTATATGTGATTTACGAATTTTTGAAATAAATGACCTTAAAAATGAAAATTGAGTAGCAAGCATGCCTAAGTTGTAAATGTTTGTTAAATCATCCTCAAATATCATACCATTGATGCTGTAAAAATATGAGAATAAAATGAGTTCATTGCCTTAGTCAAATCATGCTCGAAATTATGTTAAAATGAGCCACCGAGGTCAATTATCATGCATGCAAGATATGGCATAAGTGCTAGCATACATAGTCATCATTTTTTATGTATAACATTCGGCCCTGAGTAGTTTTTCAAGTTATGAATGTTGGTTCGGGAGTTAACCTACTCGGTCATGCCATTTAGGCCTTACCGGGTAACATGCACGTGGACCCGGGGTCCACTAGTGTTTCATAGCATTTTTATTCCTATTTTATCATGTTGAGATATTATGCCATGCATGTCACCGGAAAAGTCGCCGGGGGTCGGGCAAGGGCCGGCCTTGGTCACTGGCCGCGCACATAGCGCGGCAGTGCCCGGCCCAGCGCCAGTCCGTGCCCGCGCCAGCGTGCGCATGGCACCCGCAGCCCCGTGCCCGCGACAGCGTGCCAGCAGCGTGATGAAG
>BKCP01006793.1:38300-49615 GCA_008636005.1 Striga asiatica | reverse complement strand
GCACCCGAGGGGCACCAGTCGTGCCCAGGCCGTGCCAGCAGCCCCTGGCCGTGCCCACCAGCGCCAGTCCGCGCCTAGCCAAGTCCAGCGGCACGGGACCGAGCCCGGTCTAGCCGAACCCAGCCCGACCGCCCGGCCCAGTCGAGCCGGCAGTCCGGCCAGCCAGCGAACCGGCCGGTTCGACCGACGGTTTGAGTTAGTTTTGATTCGTGATTTCTGATCCGAGTCCAGTACCGGAAATTTCAATATTTTTTCGAGCCAGTCCAGTCCAGTTTAATCGCGTAGATAAGTCCAAGCATTTTAGCATATAATTAAATATTCTGAGCATTATACTTAGCATTATTTTGCTTAAATATTTATGTAGCCTAAGGAAAGTCGAGCCTCCGACCGCTACTCCAGCTTCCGCACTTGCATACCAGATTTCAAGTTTTCAGGTGGGGGTCATGTACTGGATGTCAGATCATAGATAATATCTGTACCATGGCAGAGGTATGTTTGAGACAGTTTAGTTCCGGGTTGGGTGGCCGAGGCCTTTATACCCACCTGATGACCGTTGGGAGGGGCGAGGCCCTTTCTACCCCATCGGCGTGTGCACACGAGCGGCTACGGCCGAGGGTCTTTTGACCACAGATCAGAACAGACATCAGAGATCAGTTTACAGTTTCAGCTCTTATATATTTATGTTTCACGATACGTTATTATAGATGATGTTTTGTTCAGTACTGGTCTTTGCGGAGCATAGTGGTTTGCTCACGCCCCCATTATGTTTTCCAGGAGGCGGAGTCGAGCGTGCCGGATGAGCACAGATGTGGCGCAGCGTGGTCATGAGAGTCGGACATATTTTACCAGCATTTTTATGTCCTAGATTTATGATCATGTGTATTTTATTCAGTTTATGTACGCATGTTATGTATTCGTATTTCGGATGCTTCCGCCAGCGAGTTTTCTAGACAGTGCGAGACAGTACAGACTACGCATGTATAATTCCATAATCCGCGAGCGGATAGTTTGGTTGCATGTTTTTATTATGTCTGCGGGCAAGCCCGAGTTCAGTTTAAGTTTTTATCTGCCACATCCCGCAGTAAGTCAGAATTTTCGAAAATCCAGCTCGCACATTCTTTCGAAAATTAAAAACAAAAATTTTACTCTGATTTTTCAAAGCTAGTAGTGAGGCGGGGTGTGACACTATTGGACTAGAAACGTGAAGATCCTTGTTTCCCCAAATCAGATCGCAGTTTGACTGTGATGATAGTTGGTGCAGTTGCAAACACAAATGAATCACAAGTTCATAAGGCAAGTGAGCACATATAGCAAATACGACCCAGTGCCAGGAATCGCAAAGGGGTAGAGTTTTGTCGCCTAGTTACATCAGGAGACTACCAGGGAGATCCTTTTAGAATTGGCCTTCTGGCGAAAGCTGTTGATGGCCATGATAAGGGATTAGGGAGTCAGGTGTATGGCAGTTAGGACAATAGTTCTTTGATTGAAGAAGTATACAGGTAAAAGCGGAAGCTTTAAGTATAAGTGAGTGATTGTTGGTGTATATACTGAAAGCTTGGTTTTAGATGTATTTACACTGAACCCGTTTGAATGAGAATCATGTTTAATTAAACAAGTCTATGTTCTGATGTTTTGCACTTAGATAAAATGGTTCATTATCGGGTGAACAGACGATCATTTTATCAGTTACTTGCGAAACAAGAATAGAAGGTTCCCAACCTAGATGGAAATGAACAACCCATCAGAACGGTTGTAGTGTTCGCCGTACAGTTGGTCTTGACTGATTAATTACAATAGTACACTTTGTGTATTGAACTGATCCCAAAGAGGAGAAGTTCGTTTTATACTGATCGTCGTAAACGAACTAGGCCTCTATTAATTTCGACAAGTTATATCCCTTCATTTAATGCCTCAATCGAATAGACACCTGCTCGAGATAATCGTTGTCAATCGACATTTTTCCAGGCATATCGGTGATCACTCAACACTTTGAAATCTAGGGGCCTCTATGTTATACCAAAAATTTTCCACAACACGGCCCACCGAAGATAAAGCCCGGACAAGAAGTTGGGTCATACAATCTCTTAATAAAAATATCTCAGAGAACCACTCTCATTGTTGGTCTCCACAACAGATCGACAACATTGTGTTTTTTTTCTTTTTTTTTTTTCATATTTAGTTTCTTAGTTAATGTGAATGTATTCATATTTTCTCCCGATTTATTACTTCAATTATACCATAAAACATATAGTAATCCCAGATTAAACCGTTCAATTCATATCAATTGTGCGTTGGCCGGCCAACAGTTCATATTATGTGATGGCTGTATATAGAGCTGGTCTTTATACCTATATAATGTGATGTTCTGCTATGACCAATTAATTGTGCATTATTTTTTTCTTTGAGGTGTAAAAAGAAAAAAGAACTCAAAATATTAACCTTTGATACAGAAAATATACAAGTAAAAGAAAATGTATACAAAAGCTATCAATACAATATAATATGTTTATTTGTATCACTACAGCTTATTCATTTGGAAATTTTCTATTTGTATTGCAACATCCCGTGTAACAATACTAGAATCTTTTTGTATTGCAAATATCTCGCACACTGCACTCAGAAATTTGGGACCTTTTGAATTCGTTCAATATATTAATACAACACATCGCAAAGACTTAAAATCCATAAATAACCTTCAAATATGGGGAAAATAGTATAAAAAATAGGTCCCTAGGATTAAATATTTGCAGAAATATAACAGATACATTTGCAGTAGAGTCTAACATCTCAAAATTAACATCGGTAAAACTCAGGGGAGTACGGGGATTGCCTTCAATCTTCATCTCTAGAAGATAAACATAATTTATAGATGGCTTCGACTGCAGCAATATGACTCGAAGGAAAAACCATCTTTAACAAGGGTACAGATGGGCGTAAATTAGCATTTCTAATCTTCTCAACAGCTTTTCTAACATCCAGTGGTGATGGCAAATCATACCACTTGAGGTACCATGAAAAAACTGCCCGAGACTTTATTGAACCGGGGTTATCATCGATTGGCAACTTTCCTGACATAGCATAAGCGCAAAAATCAGTTTCCAAGTTTAGAGAACAGTTTATGAGATCATCCACTCGTTTCTTGAGGGAGCCTAGAAAAGATGATTGCACGATTTCCGTTCCAGAAGTTGACAGTCTTCCGTTAGCAAGAGCCTTGTTGTAGGCTACTGCAATCTTCAAACTCGAGAGGGCAAGAGAATCAGTGGGAATGCTGCAACATCCAGACAACACTGAATCCACCATGCACCCGACTGCAGTGTACAATGACAAATAAACCTGAAACAGTTTTTAGAAAGTAAGGCTTAACATGTCAAACCTTAACAGAAATATTTATTAACACGCTCAGCTTGGCCCATTTAGTAAACGAGCTCGAGTAGTTGGTCAAGCTCGCTTTCACAATCCAAACCGTTTCAAATAACAGCCCTAGCTGAATGATCAATATAATAGAAAGTCGTTATACGTCAAAATGATAGGATGTAAATGGGATGAAAAGATTCTATGGTCCATTCTGAATTACTTAACTAGGAAGAATGCTGGAAACGATATGAAAACATAAGTCTCTTGGACTATGATACGTCAATGGAATTTCAGGGGTCTTGTTATTTTTGTTTTTTCTTGGGGCTTTCTAATTTTTTAAAGGCTTATAGGATTTTTAGTATTGTAAGATTTATATTTCAGCTCTTTAAGTTCTTTTTTAGTCATTTTAGTTATTTTTATAGTTTATGTCTTTTACATTACTTTGTTTCAAATTTTAAATACTTTTTCTAAAGGGTTGTATTACTATTCACATTCAAAATGACAATTTCATTTGTACGACATCTTATACTATTATAATTTTCTTGAACTTGCACCATATAATTATTTTATAGATAAATTTGTAATTAATAAATAATTTTATTATTTTTAAATAATATTCATAAATATATTAATATTTATTATAAAGATAAATATAATTATTTATTTCATATCTGCAATATCGATGTCGAATTAAAGGTCTTGAAGAAATGATTAATTTGATAAATCATATATAGAAAGATAATAACAAATATAAAAGTTATTAGCTTTTAAAATATATTTATTATTTAAGCTAGTCAAGTGTTTTATAATTTCAAATGTCTTAATAGGCATGTATAAAAGTCCAGATCTACATGAACTACGCCGAAACACCAGAAATTGACACATTGGATTACAAAGTATATACATAAGATTACGAAGTATCAAAATTCAACACAGAGAATAAAGCGGATTAATCAAATAAATTCACCTACTTTTGGAATGATATAAATTTTAGACATTGAGAGGATTGAGGAAAATAAATGGAAGAGGGGCAAAAATGATTTTTACTACAACTAATATAACTATTTATGGCAAATTATGGTCGAAATAGGTTTGGTCAAAATATTTTAACATAACAATAGATAATAGGAAGATTTTTGCATTGATATGGGAAACGTTTATATGGGAAAACGTTTATTGGGGAAGATTGTTGCATTGATGTGGCAAATTATGGTCGAAATAGTTTTGGTCAAAATATTTTGAAGATAACAAATTTTGAAGCATATTTTTGTCGAAGATGGCACTTTTACATAGAGCTGAAATTCATTGTAGACTGATTCATTGTAGACTGACTACCCCAACTGATTCCAATCAATTTGTTCTTGGGGATTTAGAATAAAATATTCAAATAAGAGATAAACTCGAGTAGATTTATGATATGAGATTTTTGTGGGAAAGTTTAAACCAAAAGTCAATCGGATTTATTGTTGCAAGCTAGAATTAAGGAAACAATGCAATTAAAGAACCGGTTTTTTTGCCTATTCACAATTGTCCAACAATTACTATATTTAGGATATATTTAATGATTTTGGCGGGAAAAAATTTCTAAATTTATAAAAAGGTTATTCTTTTTATATAATGATAAATTAAATAATATCACCCCATCATTCTTATACATCACGTCAACTTTAATTCACTATTCACTCACTCACATAATTTTAACTATCACTTCCAATCATTTTCTCCTACTTTTACATCAAATCAACTTTAATTATTTTAATTTAAATATTATTTTAATATATCCACTAACAACTAACCATACTACTTTTTTTCAAATCTAACTATAGTTAAAAAAAAATTAGTTTTTTACTAGTTGAATTCATATCCAATCACCCCTTAATCTTTTTAACTTAAACATAAAGCTAGATAAATTCCTTGAATAGAGTTCAAAACCGACAGTTTTTCTGCATACAGTATGAATTATTAGGAGTTGGGAAGCAACACATCTGCTGATATTAGTGGAATATTCTGGTGTCAGATATCACAGAGGGTTCTTAACACTCTTCTTCGCCCCAGCGAAAAGTTGTCCTGCTAATGGTGACTAGTAGTATAAGAATTATAGAAATTAAAGCCCTATTCATATTTAAAGAAGATAACAAATTTTGAAGCATATTTTTGTCGAAGATGGCACTTTTAGAACGTAAACAATGGTGTGTAATCAAATATTCGAGTTTATCTCTTATTTGTTATATTTCATACGTCTCACAATTTTAAAAAATCTCATCTCTTATCTATAAAGATTTTAAAAAATAAAATAAAATAAAAATCAATTCATAATTACTACTAGAAATCCATTATCTACTTAAAAGGCTCATTTTCATCGGTCTAATTACTAATATTTTTACAAATATTATAAGTTAACAATACATCCTCGATAACAACGTAAAAAATATAATAACAATGGTGTGTAATCAAATATTTTTTAGATGGAAGTAACGCCATAAATTCGGTATTATCTGACATAATGTATTTATTAAATTATGCTCATAATATTTTAGATACTTTAAACGAATTGTTTAGACATTTTTTTTTTACATATTCGTCTATATATACATATACACATACATAATGTTAAATTTAAATATTTGTAGACATATTTTCCTTACAAAATAGTCTAGAAAAATCTTTTTACGCCATATTAAATTCAAATGTTTTTAGATATGTTCCTTCTAAAATTGTTTAGAAAATTTGTAGGTGATTTCACATCTTTCAAAAATAATATAGAAAATTTTGATTACTCTTACAAATACTAATATAATATTTTAGGTGTTTTTAATATTAAACATACAAATTTTATATTCTCTTATACAAAATAATATAAATTTTATATTCTCTTGTACAAAATAATTTTACATTGTTTGACCCCGAATCTTTAATTTATAATTATTAAGTATTGTTTATCCTCCTCTTTAATTTATAATTATTTTTTTTCTTCATCTTTTAAATAAGATCAATGGTAGTTAATATTGTTAATTTAATATTGTTCTTGTGCATCACACGGGGGTAGACACTAGTTATATTAATAATATTGGAGATAGTGGAGTTGAGTTAAAGTTGAGTTAAATTTGAGTTTTGAGTGAGATATTTAGTGTACAAATTATATACAATCACGCCCTAAGTAAGTCAACAGCATCCATACAATCAACATATTACTTAACTTCAACAAGAAAAAGTGATCTTAATTCTAACACAGTAGAAGTTCATTCGGGGAGATACCTGTAACATAGTCGGTCTGTCCTTGCTGACACACTCAAATAACACTCGCAGGCAAAATTCACGGAAGTCAAGCTCAGATCTGCAAACAAATTTTTTATGCTAAAATACACTTGAAATATAGCAGGGGCACTCACGTTTATATATCCAAAGTTCAAAAACTATCCATTTACGACTTGATACTTTTAGGGATGGTATAAACAGTTATGCAATGGATCAGCACATCCAATCACACCAATTGATATGCATTAAAATACAAGTTCCAAAAAAATCTAATTGAATACACAAGCACACAGCTTTACCTTCATAAGAGCGCTAACTATCATGCTTGTGTTATAATGTGCACAGTTAAAAAAAATATATACATTAAGATTTGATAATCTAGCAAAGTTATAACCAGGTTAGTTTACAACGGATCCTCGTATCCAGTAGTACCAATTGATGCACATAAAATACAAGTTTCAAAAATATCTAATTGAGAACACACACACATGCACACAGCTTCTCCTCATAAGATCATCTGATATAAATGAAGTCCATATGTCAAAGTACATGATAGGAGGAATCAATATAACTGTAGTTACAATATTAAACCTGAATTAAGCAAAAAAAAAAAACTTACTTGCTACTTCGGGACGAGTCACAAAAGTGTTGAGCGAAAGCAATTAAGCTCGGATCCGATGAGAAGGTACTGACCAACTGATCCACTGTGACATCAGCTGTACACTCAGCACTTGACATGCAGGAATTTGGTTGAGTCAAGGCACTCATCTGCACAGAAGAGCATCAATTTCCACAAAATGATTATGTTAATTGCATAAATGTAAAATACAACTAACTAACTAACAGGGATGCAAACCTTGTGCAATGCTCGTGATAGCAAAGATTGACTTCCTATGGGATCATCCGCATAAGAACAAGCTCCGACTTTTCTCTTGACATATATAACACCTGAATTAAATGGGTGGTGCTGGTCCCCAGATTTCCACCAACCTTTTTCTGTGAAGAATTAATATTTAGGTTATCAAGAGCGCAGTCAAAAAAGCTCACAACAGAAATGTGTGAAGGGCATCAGTCGTACCCTCAGGACAAAGCTCAATAACCTGAGGCCAGTATCGAGGACCACAGACACGAACAGATTTTAACTGCAGTAAAAGATTTAAAGAATACAAAACAATAATAATTAAGTGTACGGAAAGGAGTAAAAATAAAAACAGTTGGTTGTTACTACCATAGAAAGTGGAATGGAGGTTAAAACCATGCTACTCATGATGGCAGTTGATATATAATACATTTTACACAATAGGCCATGATAACGGTTACGAGCTTTACTCGGGGAATGTAGTTGTTGTGTTTAAGTCTGGATTCGGAACCCTCTACCTTCGAATTAGCTTTTATAGATGGAGCTCTACTCGGGCCCATTTATCAATAATGGATGCAGTTCTTTAATTGCAGCTAATTGTTGAGATGCATAAGAAGTGATAACTAATGAAGGTGTCACATTTCTAATGAGGGATCAACTCATGATATAGAATATAGAATATAAATCTAAGAGCACATGTGTAAGATGAATAAGAAAGGTTTAGTGGAAGAAAAATAGTAAACACTTACAATATCACGTTCTGGGAGACTGCATGGAGTGACCTCACAAAAACTTGTTTCATTGTAGAGCTCAGTTTCGTTAATTGCAACTTCCAGTGGGACATAAACAGGTAAACCTGTATCCACGTCAACCGTCTGAATCCAACGGGCTTCGGCAGCAAGAACATACAAGTGCCTGAATGCCTGTCGTTAAATACACTACAAATCAGAAGAATATAACTTAACACAAAAGCCAAACTTACTGCTCAGATTTGATCATGAAATTTAACAGTAACTATTACAGAAACGTCAGATACAAAAGAAAACTTGAGGAAATGGAAATAAAAACATAAACAAAATATCAGAAAATGAATCATGCAGATGCTAGTGTATAAAAAATAATAATAATAATAATAATAAACACCAATTTATCATTTATTCTTTTTTGTTTTGTCGAGCTTGATCCATTTACCATTTATGTTCTGTAATAAAATAACTATATATACATTCACAAAATAGCAAACAAAACCAATACAACAGCACATTCTGTGCCACAATCCAACATGTTATAACCGATATGCAAACATCTAACAACTAAAAGTGCAAAGACTGAAGGTGTAGAGTAACTTTTAGGACAACGATGCCCATTGGTTTTCCATAGGAATGTCACCTTGAAACGACAAGCAAAATTTATTTAAATCGGTCTTTTATTGCATATACTGGTATCTAAGTCTCCATTGTAATTTATCTTAATTTTGATAACCATAAACGTACTCTCACGGTACAACTGTGCATACAATATCGTAAATGGGCAACTTCGAATTCCTTCACCTGAAGATGGCATCGATTGTCATTTGGGCCGGTAGGCAACCTTGGATAAAGTGCTATCAACAAAGCGGCAACTGAACTGTTGCTAGTGGAAAAGGTCCACATTCCACCCCCAAGGAACAGGAAACCAATTGCCAGGCTTACCTACATAGAATTTATATATTCAAGACCACCTTCAGTTATCAGCTGATTAAAGTGGAATAATGACAAAGAACAGAGCGTCTAAAACAACTTAGACCACAATAATGTTATAAGTACAACCAAGTCTTAAGGTGTGAAACAGGTATAGTTTCATGTATTGTCTCAGCAATCCAAATAGAAGCAGAAGGTGTGTAGATATACATGTTTAGCAAACTTACCGCCATTTGAGTACCAAAATAAGCATGGCCATCAGCAGTATTACGATTTCGAAGAAATTTGAGGAATCTGAAGGTCTGTAGATGACCTGATCCAGCCATTACCTGCATTATAGGATCTTTGGTTATTTTACTGTCCGCCAATCACAAACACAATATGAAAAATTATTAATTACTGACCACACATAGGGAAAGAACGGTCAGATGAAGACATGTCTCCAATGTCCCACGATCAACATAACGAGATAGTCCTTTTGGAAAATCATTGCCATTGGAAACAGAAACTGGTTTTATCTGCACATATATTGGTGAATTTCTCACCTTCCATTAACGTTAAAGCCAAAAAAAAAAAAAATAATATTCCAAGACAAACCTCATTCAGAAAGTATAGAGAATATTTGTAAAGCACTTCTTGTGCATTTCCGTCTCTTGTACCAGCAAATCGCAACCCTGCCAAAATGCATAATTCTAAAGTTTATAAATTTGAAAATTGGGAATTTGGGGAATTCATTTCCAAGAAAACTAACAATAATTATTGTTGAAAATCGTAGTTCTCCGGATATATCTGAATTCTTGCTTGAAAAGGTTATTTGTTAGCATAAGATCAAGTTTAAAGGTCGTCACTATTAAGGGACACCACAAATATTTTCAGCAAACACTCAATATGCAACAATGTAAATGCTGAATAGAAGGAGCATGACAACAGATGCATGATTCCTTCAAAGTGATCTTGAAGGAAAAGCCTGTGCTCAACACATAGTTTTAAATGGCGAGGGAGGCGATTGGCCCATGGCCTCGCCACGAGGCAAGGTGATTCGCCATGGCGAGGCCTCGGCTACACATGCCACCAAAATAAAGAAAAACAATATTATAGATGATGCGATTGTATATTTATGTCCCAATGACAAAAAAAAGAAAAAAAAAATCAAATATAACCCATAGATTAGTTTCTTTGACTTATTTCCTTCTAGTGTGCTCCTAAACTGGTTCATATATAAATGTGTATTGTGCCCTTGAAAGATATAATACAATAGTTAATTCCACTTTACATGGTACAAAGCAAGGTTAGGGTTTGGGTTCTCAACAACAATTTTTTTTACCCACTTGTCCATTGTTTCCTGGTGCCTATGAGTCAGTTTTGGTCTCACGTCCCACCTAGGTCGACTGGCAGTCGCCATGTCAGAGCACTCTTGTCAAGTCTCATCTTCAGCCTCAGCGAGTATGGTACACAAGCGCCACCGGAACTACCGGCAGTAGTACCATGCTCCAGTGCGTGCGGGCATGTGTTGCCGGAAAAGTTTCCGGCGCCATCAGTCAACTCAGTTTTCTATATTCTACTTGCCTGTGGCCTCATTTTTAGTTCTGCGACATTCTCGTAGTCAAGATCGGCTATTTTGGTTTCTGGGAGTGTTTTTCTGTCAGGCTTGGCTCTTTCAGGATTTAGTGTTTTGGAAGTACTATGGAAAAGAACATTTTTGGAAGTGCTTTGGGAAGTGTGGTTATTTTGTGGTTCTTTTGATAACTTACAATAATAAAAATGTTTGTCCCATGTATCATGTACTTCTAATATGGTCACCATCTTGATTGAGGAGTATGGTCGACTTACTGTGGCTGTGAACCCACAGTCACCTACTGTTATTTTTGCCAACAAAGGTAATCAACTACATGATTTCTATGTAAAGGATTAAAGGGGTGGTTGATTCTTGCGCTACAGCACCAAACAACTTTTCTCCATCTTTCATTCTCTCTCTTTATATATGGTAAACAAGAATAAGTAAAATTGATATTTGTTCTTACATCAAGAAATAAATATATATACTAAAATCAAATTTATATTAGTATAAATGTGTTAGTTGGGATAATATATTATTAATCGACTTACACCTAACAGACTCAGGTTTAACATTCTCACTAAAAAATTAAAAAATAAAAAAAAAAAAAAAA
>BKCP01006793.1:28196-38281 GCA_008636005.1 Striga asiatica | reverse complement strand
AAAGAAAAAAAAAAAAACAGTTTTGAAAGAGGTGGAAAATGAATGATCCAACACTACTATTTTTGGAGTCTAAATAGACAAACCTATGGGAATCACTCATTTAACATCTTTGTCCAGTGCGATGGCAGACATGCCCTATGGAAATGACTCATTTAACATCTCTGCCGGACATACTACAGTTTATAATAACAAGACACCACATATTTCGAATAGACAATAGAACAGTCAAAAGGATGTCAAATCTGAAGCTTAACAGAACATAAATCAAAAAAACAAATCAATTTATGTCTCTATTCAGTAATGAGAATGACTTACCTAAAGAAATGCATGCTCCAACCACTATATTGGCATAACGCTTACCTAGAGAAATGCATGCTCCAACCACTATATTTGCATATGCTTGAACGAAGGCTTCAGCATCCATCTCATATATATCATCAATCTCATCTCCAAGGCCCTTTACGCCACTTCTAACAACTTCAGGTATCTGTGACTTGATCCAGTCTTCTGATGGATGAATTCTGAGCAATAAAACTTGCATCAACCAAAAAATAACACTAGCGTTTTATCACCTCATTTCAATACCACCTTAAAAGCAGATACCTGCTCCACATTATCAAATTCCGAGCAATTACACGGAGCACTATAAAATCAGGCCTCACGTACTGCAACTGAAACTGAGTTTGGGGGATAGACAGCCGAGATACTACCATCTCAGATTCCGTCTGTGTGCACACATTAAACCAAAGTAACTCTTTTAGCATATATAATATAAGGAGAAAAATGATACCAATATAAAAACGTGTAATATTGTTGGTATAAAATAATATAATTGACATGTTCCTCAACAACTATTAGTGTACCACATATTAAACCAAAATAACTCTTTTAACATACACAAGGAAATATATAAAAAAACAAGCAATACTAAGTGGCAAAGAATAATAAAATAGACATGTATATTTCGTATATATTCTTAATCAATATCTTTGTCTAATTTTATTTTTAACCCCAAGTAAACATCAGTCGAATTCAAATCAGGGAATCAGGGGGTCCTAATTAGAGATTGTACCTGCAATATTCTTAAAAATTCAAATGCATTCAAATTACCTTCACATAGAACATGAAGTTTATGTATTCACATAGAATTCTGATGTTACAAATACCGTCAAAGAAGTCAGGGTATAAGTTACCTTCAAATACATCAATGCCAGAGCAATTACGGCCCCTGGTGCAGTAACGTCAATGTTCAGTACATTCCCATCAATAATCTAGAAAAACAAAAAATGGTGATAGTCGGGAAACTGTGAGCAGACACCACATACTAAACCCCTTCGCATAGGACTAAACAAAGTACAACCTGTCCAGCATTTCGACTGTGCTCATCAGCTGATGATGAGAAAAGATGGAGGCTATCCTGCAACAGTGTATTATGGTAAGCAAGATAGTTTCAAGACCAATTTTACGTGAATAAAAAATAACAGTTTGCAGAAACTTTTAATTCAAAAACTGCATAACATACATTATTGAGTTCCTTGCCATTAATGTAGTGGAACAAGCGATCCACGAGGGTGCCCGTGGAGCCAATAGCATCTTCACCACGACCTTAAGTAACAAAGTGGAAGGGTGTTAGCCAAAACACAAAATTACCTAAAATGGAATATTCAATAAACCATACCCAACGCAACAAGCCCTAGTGAAAATCCTGCTGCAACTGAGTACCCCTCCCTTTCAAGTACGTTATCTCCTCCACTTCTCCGTCCTATTTCAGTCTAGAAAATAAATGTTTGTTAAAGAAGAAGTTTTGGATTAATAACTAGTCAGAACTGCAAATGGCCCTGCACAATAAACAACGCAAAACAACACAACAAACCAGTAACTTTACCGTTGCAGAGCCACCAGGCTTGAATCCGACCAAAAGAAAGGTTCAGGCTGAAGAACAAATATCATACTCATACAGACATTTTATCAAGGGGACAAAATTCCACCAACATAAAATAACGAGGTGATTCCTTTGTAATAAAAACACAAATCCCCACCCCACCCCCCAAAGGAAGGAAGGAAGGCTCTGCTTTCACAGCCATTCCAAGTTTAGATATGATCTGTAAAAGACAAAAGGCAGAAGCAATTTCCAAACATACAGCAAGAAGAAACGTCCATATCTGTATTAGGAGTTAATACTGACTAGATTATAGGTGCCTAATATAAAACCAGCTTACTAACATACAGAGAGATTCTAATCCGTCTAAATAAGACGAAATATATAGAGGCAAATATAGACACTGAAGTCTCAAACATCATTAGTCTCCAACATTATTTTCAGTATTGAAGTTTTTATACATTTCGATCTCCCTATCTTCTGAAGCTATAATCCCTCCTAAACTAGATTTTTGGATAAAATATCATGAAAACAATGCTAACAAATCAATTGCATCCAGGTGGCCATATCCGCTTACACAATTCAGCCTTAAAGGAGTAATTTTTATCTCCACCCATTGGTAGTTCGTCTACCAATACATAATTTTCATTTTCATTCTCTATTCAAAAACACAAGAAGTGCAACATAAAGCCATGACACTTGTTTAAAAGCAGGCAGAGTAGTACCTAAAATAACAGGCAAGAACTGTGAAGTAAATGAATAAAATAAATAATAAACAAAAACTATGTAAACATCAACTTGAGGCATATAAATTCATATCGAATCATAAAATTACCAGAAGAATTTTCATTGTTTGTGGGTGCGCTGATCCCTCGTAAAGAAGCCCAACTGATATAAGTGCTGCTGACTGGAGAATCACAAATTGTGTGTCAAAGTTCCTCAATTAGAAACACACTGAAACCAACCATAATATTTGTAATCCACAAGTAGACATAAAAAATTTTTTCTTGCAACATGACCGGTGCCACAGTAGTTATATAACCCATGGAACTCGAAAGAGTTCTGTAAGCACACATAAAAAGATCAGATTATGGAAACAAGAAACAAGCATGAAGCTTGAAAAGGTGAAAGATGAGGTTCGGGAATGGTTAAACCACGATATTGTCGGAGTCTAGTACCCTCGACATGTACCGATTTCCGGTACTTAGGTGCTAGCCTCTTTCTTTGTACCAAAAAAAAAAAAATACACGTGTAAAATGACATTTCATGCTGTCAAAGGATTGCATAATGGAAATTGATATATGCATGAACAATGCAGCCAAGGAAACAATCTAGTTATAGATGTAATCCAATAATTCAAATCACCCACAAAATCTTTGGTAATATACCTGTACAAGAGTTGGCAGTTCTAGTTCTGGAAAGGAAGATGGATGGCGGGAAGGCAAATGTACGTATAGAGACTGCTCAATTCACAAGCATGCATCATTAAATTGTAAGAAAAATACAAACAAGACTTGCAAATTTAGAATGATTAACCGTACAGCTTTTGTTATTGTCTCACCAATTAATCAAATTAAGCAGCCAAAGCTGATTTGTTACTTTAACCATAGTTGCAATGATACACATGGCAACCTAACGGTCCAGAACTTCAAATAGAAAAATATCTATCTTGTCAATGACCGTTTACTTGTGTCAGACTTAATGCTTCTATTACATCCATTATTCTGTATGGTATTCCATTCAATTGTAGATGCTCTAACAATGATAATGGTAATATAAAAAATTGGTTTACAATATGCTGCCATGTAAGTTATATATAAAATGTAGAATGAAACAGAAACTGAAACATAGTTATAACGGAAGCAACCACCATGATACAAAATTTACAAGACCCAAAAGATTCAACTTCATATTGAACATTCTAAGAAAAAATACAAGGCAAAATATTTGCTGCAACAACCTTTGTGCCTTTGTAATTTTGAACTTTCTAGGCTTCCGATTTATTGAATGGGCCTAATTTAAGAAAAGAATATCCAAAAAATGAAGCAGTGTAAAGCACGAGTTTCTCTTAGCAACTCTGATCTTGAATTTTTCCAAATATTCAATTTCATTTTTTAAATTAGCGTTCAATTTAGGTATATTTCAATTGCAATTTCACATTTTTAAATATATTCTGTTATCTCACTACTTAAGCTATTTATTATTGTACATATCAATGAAAATTGCTAACATTAAATTATGACAAATTTCATTGAAAAAATATATATCCCAGAAAGAATGAATATTGAGATGCTGAGAACAAGATTGCCAGATATTTATGCATAATACCTTCGAAATTGATGGCTGCATGGTGCCTCTATGTGAAGCTGCAAGGCCAATCATCAATCCTACTGTGGTGCTTTCATGTTCCTGCAGAAGGGCATACAAACACAACACAATAAAGTAACAGCATAAAAGGTGAAATGGGTAGACAACAATTAGATATCAATCTCAAGTTGCTGCATTTAATACCAGTAAATTTTAACAAAGCTGTGATGAAATGCATTTTTTTAATTTTTGTTAGACATGAAAGCCTGTGTGATATGCTTCCCAACAACTACAGAAACAAATATGCATATCTCCCGTCGAGTGACAAAATTATTCAATATGCAACAAATTTCACAACTTGTACATTAATGACAGATATGGACAAATTCCCAAAGTAACGTTTCAAGGAAGTGTACCCTCTTGCAGTATCAAAACACGCAAATCTCCAGACTCAAATATTATTGAATTTAATAACCCCTTGATAGCAAATATAGACAGAAAGCGTGCCTAATTATGTGCCACTAGGAAACCTCTTTTTATTCGCAGCAGCATCTTGTTATTAGCAAATTCGTATTTCTCGAATCTAAAGGTTTCTTTTATAGAATCATCTGTTCTAGTAAAATACTGTAAAGCATGTATCGTGTTGCTTAAATTATGAAACAATGATTAGGAAAACCAAACATCACCCAATCGACAAAAGAAGAAAAACAAGTCTACTGGTTACATATAGGCCTAGTTGCACGAAAAATCATTGCCTTTTCATAAATTGCAGATTAAACAAAACTTTTTCAAAAGGGTCATGATTTTGTGAAAAAGTCGTGATTTTTCTTACAATTAAACCTTACATATTTATGTTGTTCATAAGTAATATTGATATCAAGTAGAAATATATATTTATATACACACACACAATTTGCAAGTTGCAACTCTTGTGAATGAAAAATATGGTACAATCAGGAAAAGCTAGGTAGACGGGTGAGTGGGAGTGCAATGCGACTAACAAGCATGAGGTAACAAAATGTTAAAAATGAAAATATCAACCTGTGAATAATACTGGAAAATATCGGTAATGGTTAGGACACGAAGATGCCCATGCAAACCCAAAGCAAGAAGCAGCCCTGCATGAGTAACATTAGGCTCATCTGGTTTGTTGTAAAGAATCCATGTTCTTGACATTTTCCCCTGCAGAACAGTACACAAAGCATAATACGAATTCCATGAACAGCAGCTCTCGTGCAAGTTCATATAATACAAAAATATAGATACTGAGATTAAATAGATCATCATGTAGTAATGAAATGACGTGATTCTGCAAGTATTTTACAACAAAAGTTTATAAAAAGAGAACAAATATAAACGTGTTTAACTAAAGTTTCGTTCACGTAAAGACCTGGAGAGGAGATAGTCTCAAGCCAGAAGCAACAGCATTGTGGAATTCGGGCCAAGATTTAAGTTCTTGAATATTTCTAATGTTTGGATCCAGATTAACCTGCACAATAGTTCATATTCTTGTACAATTATGACGTAACAAATAGTATGAACTCACAATGAACCTCGACTCTCAACAAGGCATACTGTTGCATTTTGTTGTGCAGGCAAACGACCAGCCAAAACAAGTTTTGGAACAGCAAGTGCCTGAAAAAGAGTAGTTAGAATCTTACTACTATCTAACATGCTAAGAGACACATTAGATGCCAAAAGATTATAGAAACACCTCGGTTAAGAGAGTACAGGTAGTACCCAGCGTAAATGCCCCACGGCCAAATGGAAGAGCCGTTGTTCTTTGTGCGAGATGCCATAGCTGAGTCTGGAACAAGGCAAATCAAGGAGAACCAGAAAATGTTTAGTAAATCAGTTAAAAACAAGAAATAAAGTCCATTAACTGAAGTTGTTTTAAGTGAAATTTCATAATAGCAGGAAAAAAAAATTAATAATAAAGAACAAAAAACTATCAGACAAAATAATCGGAATCAATATAAGTTGGAGAAAACGAAAAGCATCAACACCATGAATCAGGCATCCAGTTGAAGTCTTATTGGATTAAATATTGGCCATTGCATGATATAAGTGAACTTCCAATATCAGTCAGCAACAAAAGGCATAAGCGAACTCTTACACTCGACAAAAGATTTCAGATACCAGCTCATTTTCATGAGAACCTTACAGTCGAGAGAGTTTGATCTGAAACATACAAAAAAAGAGAAACCATGACTTTGACATGAGACATGGCCCTGACCACAGTGTTAAAGGACAAATGGCGACCCAAGGCTATCTGACCATGGAATGGCCACGAGGGGAGAGGCGAGGCAAGGACTCACCAATACCAAACACCAAGGTTTATAAAAAATAATACAGATGGAGCAATTAAAGTTCAAATGACAAAATCAACCTTAAATATCCTGAGAAATATAACAGTAGAAACAAAATCACAAAATGAAACTAGAACAAAAAAAACATAACAGAAAAAACAAAAATTAAAATAAACTAAAATAATAGGCAAAAACTAGAAAATAGAGACAGAAAAAATTACAATAAATTAAGATAAACAATAAAAAAACAAAAACTAAAAATAAAAAAGACAAACAGAAAAAGAAAATGGTAACAAAAACTATAATACAACAACAAGAAGAAGCCGTTAAAATCACACTAAGTGGAGTCGACTATATGGTTTGCATGTCGCCACTCGAACAAAACACATATCGTCATTCAAATTTAAATATTTTAAATTATTTTTTTATTGTTTCCTTCCGAGTTTTCTTAGGTCTACCCCTCCCCTTTTTAATTTCCTTTTTCAATTCGAATGTTTCTACCCTTCTCACCGGGGCCTTGAAGTCTCTCTAACGCACATGCCCAAACCATCTTAATCGTGATTCTCGCATTTTCTCCTCTATGGGCGCTACTCCAACTTTATTTCTAATCTTATCTAACCTAATATGCACACACATCCATCTCAACATTTTCATCTCTGCCACTCGCATTTTCTATCATTTTCATATTTAGTAGCCCAACACTCGATTCCATAAGCATTGTCAGTCGAATGGCCGTTCGATAGAACTTGCCTTTCAAACTCAGTGGTACTTTATGATAACAAAGTATCGACACGCGCTCCTCCACTTGTATAACTAAAAGAAAAATAGAAAACCAGCCAAGGCCCAAATGCCCAATCTTAAAATCTGGAAAAACTACATAAAGACCAATAAGTATCTCCCTCGATGTTCTTACTCTTCGCACCTTACATCCACTGTAGTGTGTTGAAAAAGATCAATAATTACGAAAAAACACAAAAATTCGAACCACCATGGAAAGATATCCCGAAATGCGATTCATGGGCCTCTTTGGCATCTACAGGTAACCTTTCAAGCTCATTACCTTTCAAGCTCATCATCAATCTCTGGAAAATCTTCACATCCATAAACCTAACCCTATCCTCCCCGTCTCTCATTTTTCTGGCACAACTTAAGAAACTGGACAGATTATGTGAGGTGCACCTCTTCATCGTCTGTGGGCGAGAGGAAAGGCACCGCGTGTAAATCTTTGAAGAAAAAGGATATTTGAGCTTTTTAATTACAGCCTAATCTATATATATATAGTTGTTTGCAAAGCAATAAATAAAACCTAATTAATAAAAACTCTATAGGTTTCCCGCTCACTTTTTTCAATTAATGCAATAAAGTGTAAATAAATTTAAACTTATTTATTATATAATTACTACTAATACTAACTAATTATAAATTTACGTTAAATAGTATGTGAAAGTTACATACTTATAAAAAATTGTATTACAATTTTTGTTCTTTAAGATACTTATTTTGCAATAAATATTAGTTTTCGTACTGATTTTTCTCTAATATTAGTTAATTGGCATGAGTGTCATCACTAAAGACCTTAATCACATAAACAATTGCGATAACAATAATAAAAATAATTGTAATACTTTTCTAATTAATTAATTGTATAGTCCCTCTAAATTACAAAATTACATTGTCCATTAAAATTTATGTCACCAGTATAAGATTCATACGTAAGTTAAATAATTTGTATTTATATTGTACATTTTCATATAGTTAAAAATTTTAAAATGTAATACATTCATTATTTAATACATACTCATAATATATGTAATACATCCATTATTTAATACATACTCATAATATATATTTTTATTTTTCTCTGTGCACATGAACATGAACAAATACTAGTCAGTCCATCAATTATGCTAAACTATTTACAACTTGATCTCCAGCCTACTATATACAATGTAAATGCCATTTCCTATACATCCATTATTTAATTTTAAATATGTATACATACTCATAATATATAATTTTTTTTCTAATGAAAAAACATTCAATAGGTGTATGTGTGCACTGGAACGAATACTAGCCAGTCCATCAATTATGCTAAACTATTTACAGCCTGATCTCCAGCCTACTATATACAATGTAAATGTCATTTCATCTTTTTTTTTTAAATAAAAAAAATAAAAGAAAAGAGGATCAATAGTGTTCCCACTTCCCCTCCTCGATGACTTGAACCCATTACCTAACGCCTAACGGTCATAAGTGAAGCGTCTTACCATCAAACTGCGCTTTGTTGTCATGTATGTAAATGCCATTTGACCACATTTAACTCACTAAATGCAATGTAACTGCTATTTAACCACACTAATTATCATGTCATCCCCCTCAAATAGATGTTAGTAAGTCCAGAAGCATCAATTTGCCAATCAGGAAATTATTCCGTTGACGAGGTAATGCGTATGTTAAAATGTCAAATTGAACCGATATGGAGACATGCGGTAGATTGATGATTCTCTCATCATATGCTTCTCATATAGAGTGACAATCAAACTTAATGTGTTTTGTTCATGGATTGGCGGCAATTTGTAAAGCACTAGTGTTTTCAGTAGGTTGGTGAGAAACTCCAAGAAGACCACACAACAACAACAACAACAACAACAACATACCCAGTATATTCCCAACAGGTTGGGGCATAGCGTGATATTATTTCAAGAACAAGTGGTAGACATAGCGTGATACTCTACTGCGGTAGATGACTAAGATACACCAGCCAGAGCCAGTAGCAGATCTTGTGTCTGGCATCCAGCCAGTAGTAGATCTTGTGTTTGGGCATCCAACATAACAATATGCTTGGAGTTTGGTAGCAGGAGAGAATAAACCAGGTATGGAGGTGCCAAGAAGATATTTAATGATCTAGAATAAACCACATATGGAGGTGACAAGAAGATATTTAATGATCTATTGCACTGCTGAAAAATGGTAATGTCGTTGAGATTGCAGGAACTTACTAATGTGTGCACCGCAGAAGAAATATCTGGTGGAGTGATAGTCACAGATGAGACTGCCGCGAGCTTGCGATGTAGAATCTCATCAGCAATAAGTTCACTTTCATCCCGTCTGTACTTGACATTAACTTCCATAGGAGTTTCTATGGGTGTTGCATTTTTTATTACATCTAGATTGATTAAATCTTGAACATACTTGTGCTGATATAGAAAAACAAATTCAAATTTACCCTGAACCTCTATGCCCAAGCCCAAGAAGTAGGTGAGATGGCCCAATTCTTTAATGTGAAAAACTTGAGGCCAATAATCTTTTTATTCTAGACACGGCCTCTTGATCAGAACCAGTCACTACAATATCATCACACATATAAGAAGCACCACAATGCCTTTAGAAGTCTGTTATAGGGAAGGACTGGCTTTGAATAAATGAAAAACCAAGTAATGTGGAACATAATTTTCCAAACCATATTCTGGGAGTTTGAAAATGCATTCCACAGACCTAGGCCTCGGCTACACATGCCACCAAAATATAGAAAGACAATATTATAGATGATACAGTAGTATAATTGCATTCCAAAAAAAAAAAAAAGACAT
>BKCP01006793.1:8490-27967 GCA_008636005.1 Striga asiatica | reverse complement strand
TTTTTTTAAATTGAAACAGAGAGACGCTGAGGCGCGCCTCGTCGGCGTCTTGCCACGCGAAAAGGCAAGCCGACGCGACCTGAGGTGGGTGCCTTGAAAACAGGGTGGCCTCAGGCAGGCGGTTGACCCCTCGCCTCGGCGCCTCTCGCAATGGCGTCGCCATTTTAAACTATGAGCCCACGTGAGTTACCCCCATCAATGTCCAATTAACAACAGTGAGGAGGAATCAATGTTTAGCTTTTATAAGATGGATTTAGAAAGTTCAACATCATCCTTGTTACACCAGAACCACGCACTAAAACAGTAAAAAAAAAAGTATGATAAAATCAGTAATTAATTGGAGAAATTTAGACGCCTGCAGAGTGAGTACAGCAGCCATACCTGTTGGAAGTCCTGATCAGACGCTGTAGGGTTAGCAGGTGTCTGAATAGCTACGGGTCTTGCAGAGCACAAAAGGCGTCTAACCTATAAAAACATCAGAATTGAACTCTCGTCATAAAATCTATCAGATCAATACAAAAACATTAAAGTAGAAATTGCATTATAATGAAGACACAACAGTCTTGATTTCTCATGGGGAATCTCCAGTACATGAAAGATGAAAGAACGCGTGATTAAGCCATAGAACACGAAACAGCAGTCCCTTGAGAGTATTAATTGGGTAAACACAAACCTCAGTCAAGTGCAGCAAAAATGCACAATTCAAAAGTGCTGTTTCTTTCTATTTATCCCTTGCAAAGAGCCACAGGCACATATTAAGTGCAGCGATCATCTTATCTCAGCGAATAAATTGTAGATGCAACTCTAAGTGACTATTGCAGTATTGCACGACCCCGCATAAAATGTGTGCAAGGATGTAAGATGATGGAAGGAAAGTTACAGTAACATATAAGCACATGGAAAAGAAAGGTCAAACATGAATATTAGTGAAGTGCAATATCTCAACTACCTTCTACGTAAATTAGAAAGCATATATTAGCCTAACTAATTCAAAGAAATAGGCATGGTAAGAGAACACAAATATTATAAGGATCATTAAGTTATCAGGAATGCCAGCAGTTAAAAGTAGCACACTATAAAAATCACTTCATTTGAGCAGATCCAAATCTAGGCAAGTTTGGTTAAAAATCACCTCATTCAGCCGCAGATCACGACCATAACGTAATTGTGTGCTAGAGTTAAAAATATGTTCCATTCCATCTGCTGCAGATCCATCAAAGAAGTCCATATCCTCTAGCTTGGTAACATCCATTTCAAGAGTATCAGAGACTGAGGAAGGAATGGTCACAGGATGCAGGGGTAGCATGTAAGGTGTAGACACTGAAATCAATTTTGACTTCCCAAAATCAAGTTTGGCACATTTCATTGGATTTCCCAAATGCGGCAATGCTAGATCTTCACGACCAAGTAGCACATATGCAGCTGGAGGCCAATTTGAAGGAGGAGATTCTCGACACTTATCTATTGCCTGAGCCACAGATGATAAATATACTATTATTACAGTATTTCATACAAATATACAGTAATGCATACCAAATATAAAATAGATATGAATAATCATAAATCCTTTCCAAAAGCTAAGGTCCTAGGTGAGATCACATTCAAGTAGGTCCACTTGGGCGTTCAAATTTCACCACAAACCAATCTTAAAAAGAATTTGCATGTACTGGATCTTGTAATAAAAACAGGTGAACATTCAATAAGACGAATTAAGACAAAAAGTACAAAACAACTTCATACTTCATAGTATAATATGAATGAAACGAAGTTACGTTAGACATCAAAGATTTCTGCAGAATTTTATTTAAAAGAAATGACATTCTATGACGCATCAACTTACATGCCTCAGTGGAAGAGAGACACCAGCTGGTAGCAAATCTAAATGCTGCAATCCAAACTTTTCACCAACCATTCCCAAAACTGTAAGCTCTTCTCGAGTATGATGTGACCCAGGTGCAATATTGCAAATAACACCTGACGACAACCTATGTCCCGATATGTCTGCACCAGACAAAAGACTATAAAAGGAAACAATCTTGCGGGCCCAGTTCACGATGGAAGCTCCATCCTTGCACATCAGAAGTGGAAGATCACAAATGCTTGCAGAATCACATCCATACTGCAAGCAATTCTCAAGCCACCTGACTAAACTTGGAGGGGTTTTTGCAGGACGCAGGCAATGAGATGGCCTAAAGTCCTTCAATAATCCAGGAAAATC
Source organism: Striga asiatica (assembly GCA_008636005.1). NCBI lineage: Eukaryota > Viridiplantae > Streptophyta > Magnoliopsida > Lamiales > Orobanchaceae > Striga > Striga asiatica. The sequence continues at coordinate 25,749 of BKCP01006793.1, read as the reverse complement.
ACGTTTATAATGATCCAAGTAGTTCGCTTCATCCAAAAACGCAGCAAGAGCATGTAAGAGAACTACCAAAAGACCCAAATCCCTACAGAAAGAGGAACTATGTCAGCAAATGTAGAACTGAGACTCAGAAGTCTGCAAAAAGTGAGCTTAACGAAGTCTATATACAAATCTTAATAAAAATAAATAAATAAATAAAACCATCCATAAACATGGCATAAAAGAGTCGATCCTGATATAAGAAAGTATATTTAATGCATATAAAACTCCAAAGATTTGAAATATGCACTTATTTCATGTCTCTTTTTCTTAAATTTAGTTTTCACATGTTCACGACATTCTTCAGTAGATCACATTCATGTCTAGCAATAATATTCACATTGAACGTTATTTGAGCATTCCAATTTATTTACAAATTTCACCTGGTTGCTCAACTTAAACGGCATTATAACCAACAAGACTCACTAACCAATTAACTGTCATGTGTATATTACGTCAAACTCCATGCCATCCATTATGTTCTTTTAGCATCACTCAGAAAAGTAGCACCAATCACAAATAGTTTCCAGATTCTCTAGCACGCTAAGACCCCCAACTCAGTAAAAGAAAGCTTCATCAAGCAGGTAAATATTGGGCTCCTAGTACATATAGCGCTTTCTGATGAACGACAGCTCAAAATGAACATTTATCCTGGCACTTGTAGCAAGACAGCTCACAGGCTATATATGCATTGCAGAGAAAAGGGTTCTTTACATGGAAGAGTTATGTAAGGAGAAAATGTACTCACAGATAGCAAGGGTTTGATAATGAACACAAAACATATATATGCATAAAGAATAGCACCTTCTACGAAGATTGTCAAGTTTAAGAGTTTCGTATACTGCATGCAACAAATCTAATGTTTCAGTCAGCAGTTGGAGGTAACAGCTTTCCTCTTGATTGCAGGTGCCAGCTAAATCGGCATCAGAAGAATCGGACCCTTGCAAGGGATAAGTACTTTTCAGATATTGGTGATTATACTGACTCCTGATAAGAAACTCCCAAGAAGAACATGAAACTGAATCTTGTAGTGACTGAAAAGTTTTACTAGGCTTCTGACACATTTTTGTTATCACATTACAGAAGGACTCCCATTCTGCATCAGCGTGAGAATTCGCCATAGCTAAGTAAGTCGAATCATCATCACCCCATAAAAGCCCTAGGAAGTGATTATACAAACTAGAATTCAGCCCCTCAGCCATTGCTGTGATACAATCATTAGTTAGAGATGATGAAGGACTACGTCGTAATGTACACCTGTATTTCTAAATAAGAAAAAGAAAGAAAATGAGTTAGCATCATAATTGTCAGAAATTCATACGAAGAAAAAAAAAATAGAACTTAAGAATCACTCAAAAGATTATGGTAGTGTAACATAACATCTAAAAGTAGCAAGGTTTCTGCTCTATGCTATTTATACTCAATTCCAGACAAACTAGATTGTAGTTTTACATCACATGTGAACAGAAACATAATAACACACCACCAAGCTACATTATCCACACTGTGGCTAAGAAAATAATACAGCTGAAATTAACGACAATCGTCAGCTCAATTACATTGTTTCCTTTTTCAAAATATCTCCCAATGTACCCAAAAATATATCAAACATTTCCTCCAAATATCCACAACAACCTCCTGAAAAGTACCTGTCCATTGTCCAGAACTATGTTGATGCGCCCTTCTACAGCATCAACTAAATCCACGATCTTTAAATCATGTACGGGTTCATTGGTTCCCGAAACCTCCATTCTGCTGAAATATCGTACTTTACTCAAAGGGGAAGGCAAAACATATTTGCACAAGCATATTTTTCCCATCTGCACTTACAAATGGGCCGCACTGTTAACAAACTTTGAGGCCAACAGTCACAGATTTGGAAATTCAGGATAAATGTGCAATGTGAGGTGCCATATAAGATATGCAGATCATTATAAACCCTTCATTTTACTCTAGGATGCCTCTGATACAGGGTAATCCAACTTTGTATGGCTATGAAGCAATTAATCATATTAAGTAGAAATCCCATCTTGATCATAGAATTTAGTAAATTAGTAAATTCATGAAAGGGAAAAGGTTTATACCACAAGTCTTCCATTAACACAAGATAAAGTTTATCTCCACAAAGATTACAGCTGAGACGAATAATTTTTTATATTCATGAAACAGAAAAGCAAGACCAGAAAATGAGTAGTTCCAGCTAGCACATATGGAGCAGGAACCCAAATAATTTATGCAGGGAAGTTCCAGAAACAACTAACAAGTCCATATAACAAACTATGCAGAATTGCAAAAGGCTTGGTAGCAATCATTATTGACATAAATGAGAAAAAGAAAATGACAATCAAAAACACCCCAACCACAAAAGGTATTCTCTCTTTTCCTTAAGACTTCTGTGTAAGAAAAAAATCCTGGGAAACTCTCCTCATGGATTATGATACCCATATTTTAAGTCAAATAGTTAGCGAACTGAACAATATTACTTCTGAAATAGTACAAGAATCTATATGGAAACAGTAATACAAACAGTTTGCCATGAAGCAAATTTCTCATGTTAAGAAACATGATCTTCTAAAGCTAAAAGAAACAAAAGAAAGTATTAATTTCCACCTATGTTCCACTGATTCTTTAATATGCTACATATAACTGGAAAACAGAAAGAAACAATTGATGCAGACAAGTTTTCATACCAAGAACACATACAATGTACACACAGAGCTATATATATGTATATATAGTTTGGGTCAAATGGGAACCAATCCTTAAAGTAGGAACGTAAGGCAAAATCCTGGTTGGGTTATCATAAATTTATATCTAATGGATTAACTATTTAATGAAAAAAAAAAAAAAAAAACATTCAGTGATACATATATCAATCTAAATGTCGATTAAAAGACATAACTGTTAATTAAAGAAGATCTAAATGTGCATTCAAATAGTGGGTGGTTGGCTGACTAATAAATATATTTTAAATAGAGAAACCAAACGTGTAATGTAGCACTCTTATCCTTCTAGATGTGCACTGATGCTACAAAATGTGCATAAATGGATATCAAAATGTGCATTATTTTTTTTATTTGTAAATTACATTTATAAATTATTTTAATTTGAACTCTTAAATATAAAATTTTACCCAGCAAAATGGCATGAGTTTTATTATTTAGGTTATGAGGAATTATATGGTTGTAATTTATGAATATGTTTGTATATTTTGACAATTATAGAGTAATTTTAATAGAAGTGAGAATTGAATAGAGAAGAGAGAAAAGGAAATAAGCATTGAACTTCAAAATCATTGCTCATGTAGAGCTAGAAGTTGATTGATGCACCTTTATAAGGAAGAAGATATGTCATTACTCTAACTAATTTACATTCCATTGGATCAAGCTCAGTGGATGGATATTCTGCGATTAATCTCGCATTTTAAGAATGATTATCATTCGATGCACCACCTATATATATATATATATATATATACAAAGCACATCCGGACAGAAAGACTTCAGATCATTTGCTTTCATTAACAATTGAGAGCCAATCAGACACAGGCACACACTTTTGCGTTCTCCAAATATAAACTCTAGAAATCATACACAATACAGCATAAATTGAGACCACCATGAGTGTAAACTCAACAATCAACTCCTTAACAGTTTGGCATGCACCAAATAGGCATGTAGAAAGTCCGACTACTGCAAAATTGAGATCAAAATAGGTGAAAGCTCCAGCAACTTACATAAAGCAGAAGAGTGCTTTCTGGAGTCAAAGCAATAACATCGCTAACTGGAAGTTGTCCCACTCTCACTCTCGCTCTGCATGAGTCACATTCAAGTCATATGGTGAATCGGAAAGAACAAAACCTAATCGAAAAATAACAGTAAATACTTAGGTCGAGTGACAGTGACGGCGGCAGCAGCAACTGCTGATATGCTCCAGCTCATTTCAGGCTTTATATCGTAGACTGTCTCGCTATTTAATTCCAGGCTCTGAAGTCGTAAAGACAACAACTTTTTTGGTTCTTGGAGGAGAAAACACACAATAGGTGTAGCATCATCATCAGCGGCCAGAAATACCTGTTGGATTTATGAGGCCGAATGAATGTCAAGGTGAGAAGAAAAGAACATCAAGGAACAGTAACATTAAGCGCTTGCCTTGTGATGTGGTGGTCTCTAAGTGAAAATTGTAAAAATAAAAGTCACTCAGATGACGAGACATATGCCCCAAATAGGTCAATCTAATTCAAGGCTAGATTTTAAAGGCTACCCGTTCTGTATTAATAATAAGTTCATATACACAGGAAGGCATGTTCCACCAAATAGGACTTGTAAAATTATAACATAAGCTCAAACCAATCCAATGGATACGACTGCTAATCCAAACACATACTTAAATTATTCTATCTTAAGAGGTTCAAAAAAACATTCATATATCAAATCACCAAAAATCCAACTCCCCAAAACAGGAATCACAATAGAAAACTCATCAAGCATGGTCTTCAGTGTTACCATATCATTTACAAAAAGCAGCAAAACGTTACAGCTATTAAAAATGAACTTAAATAAAGGTCTAAATAACAAAAGCTCCTGATACAGAAGGCACCAGGAGAAGATGAAAAGTTTTCACCTTACTGGCTGCAGTTTGTAAACCCTTCCCCTGCCATATCCTTCTGAAAAGATGTTTTCCTGACATTTGAGAGGCACTTATGTTGGATGCTTTAGAATTTGCTACTTCAAGGTTGGAGTTATTGACCTCTACTACCCATAGCGAGTGTTGCATCTTTCCTACAAAGCAAATACAAAATATTTCCTGGCAATTAAAATCCAAAAGAAGGAAGAAATACTAAAATAGGGACAATTGACTTTACTTACCTTTGTTATATGAAACCATCAGAGGCACACAGTGACTAGTCCAAATGGTTTTTTCATCAAATTCCCACATTACATTTAATTTCCCTCTTTCTTCCATATAACTTATCTAAGGAACCAACAAGAAATTTCCATCAGTGATATGCACAATACTGAAACCAGTCAGCATGACGATTAACAAATAGCAAAATACAATTGGCATGATATATCCAGAATAACAAAAGAAAGTAAATTAATGCCTGAGGTTCCTCTAAGGGATCCTTCAATATCAGATGAGAGGACATTGATGCGCCATTGATTCTTGTACTATAATCACAATTATAAGGTGGGCTAAAATTATGTTGTGGGCTGTATCCGACATCCCTTTTCTGGCGGAAAACATCACGGACACTTAAAAATGGGTTCAAGGATGACAACGAAATACTTGTTAGTAAGCTCTCTACGGGTGCCTGCTGGAGAAGTAAACCGAACGGAAGAGACCATATTGACGTGATGGCATGAGGAAGCGGGACAGAGACCACTTCACCTGTAAAAGACAGTCGACGATTTTCGCTAACGTGAAAATAAAGCATCGAGTTGAAAATGCATGCTGGGGACTAACAATTGAAAAGGATATACAATAAAGAAAAAGTGATATTGAACAACTAACTCTATGATTTTCAATAGTTCCTTTGTGTATTGTGCCCTTCTATTAACAAACAAAATTCTATTGAGTTACATAACGATGATGAGAGTGAGACCAAACTCCTAGCAATATCTATACAACTGAAAATTTTGAATAAGCTCACAATGCGCAAGATTTTAATTTGTAAACTAACACAAAGCTATTTAAAAATCATAAGGGTCATTAAGGTCATGAAAAATAGCAAAAAATACTGGCAATTGTCAAGCTTCTCAAGCTCGCATAGCATATATGCCCAGACTATAATTCTTGAAGAAAAAATCAAAAAAGACAAATGACAATCTCACCTGCCATCCCATAGATTGTTAAACTATTAACTTGGAGAACACAAAGTAAGGCTTCAGACAGATGACCCATCCGGCACCAGCATACCTGCCACTTATAACATGAAATGGTTTAAAATCACACTAAGTTTACACATAAGACAAACATTAGCTTTCGTCTTGTCATATTATCTAATGCTTGGTCAAGAAAACATTGTAAACCGGTAACAAACAATTCTTCTAAGAATTTAAAAAAAATGAATAAAAGTTTTGACGAAAGTTTAGCTTTCCGTCTCTTACATTCACTTAAAAAGAGACCAACTCAGCATCATAGATTAATTCCCTACAAAGATGATGGATAGTTAAACAAAACATACAGTAAAAGATCTCCAACAATAGCTCCACTTGTGTCGGTAAGGTTATAAACGATGGAATATGCAGTCAAGCAGTACAGAATTACTGTGTTCTCACAGAATTACTGTGTTCTGAAGTACATAGCAATCACTTACCGCAATAGAATGCGGATAGACGTGGAGGAGAGATTGAGCAAAAGTCTTAAGAGAAGGCAAGAAAGCGTTTAGCTGGTTCTACATCAACTAAAAATAGGAATTTGGTGGATAAATGAAGTCACACTAGTGCTCTAGCACTAAAAAAGAGTCTGTGATACATATAATTCATAAATTTCCGACACAAGTTTAAATATAGCAAACATCCTGAGGGATAGAGAAAGGTACACAAAAGGGAAGTGAAAATAGCTTGAGAAGGTTAATTTAAATGTAGCCAAAATCATCAAAATGTGTGTCATCTCCACTTATTTGAAAGTTATAGCAGCAAATGATGTGGCAAACTCAAAAAAGAAGAACAAACTACATTCAGTTATTATGTTTTCATTCAACGTCACCATAAATCCTAATCAACTACCACCATGCCCTTCGGAACGTATGAGCTATGAATACTCAGTTGTTATCAACTAACATATAACAATACACCAACTAAGAGGATAGACTGTATTGAGGCATAATATATTAGTTTTCCAAATCAAAGAAAATTGACTTTTCATCTTAGAGAAACATCTATCACCTTGACGACTTTGGATGGCAATGTGAACCTCCGATGAATTCTGGGGCCTGTACTCCATATGACTCTGACAAAGTTTCAGATTCTGCATAGTTAGTATATTTCATCTCCTACAACTTAAGAGTACGTTTCATAGTTTCATCTCATACAACTCAAAAGTATATTTTTTTCTGCCAAAGCTTCAGATTCTGCATAGTTAGTATATTTCATCTCCTACAACTTAAAAAATTAAAATAATACAATAAATTGAACTGAGAAAAAATTTGTATTTTCCAATTCACCATGAGAAAACTGTTCTGCTGGGTTCTCAACAACACATTTGTCCTTCAGAAAAGGGCACAAACAGACACATTATTAAAAAAAAAACAGATAATTCCTACTTGTGATCAAAATAATGACAGTTAAAAACTTTGGTTATTTCTTACATGAGAGTATCGGACTAGAACTTTCTTTTGATTAGTTACTGCATTCTATTAAAAAATTTACGCATTTCTTTCAATAAAAAGCGGGAGCACTAAGGTGCAAACTTTCAAAAGCGACCAACTATTTACCAATTTGCATTAATAAAGAATTCGTTATTTCTTCAATCAAGCCACAACTCCCAACTTCACAAAATTCTAACGAAAAAAAATCAAACACTAACAAAAAATTATCATGCAATTACCGATTTCCTCTTATGAAAAGTTCGTGATCACCCCTCACACTGCACAATGAGGAAGCATCATCAAGCTCCTCGGCCTCATCTCTCTGCAGGGCAAGCTGGGGATCGAAAAGGAAGTAATGGTAGTCGTCGTCAGAGTGTTTGCAGCCGTCGAGGGCTTCGGCAGTCAAGCCAAATGGCTTGAACTCAGTTAGAACTGTAAGCTCTCGAACGGCGCTGCAAGGCATTGCCGGAGTAGAATCAGAGAGAAAGAAGACGAGGCGGAGATGGAGGAAACCTATGTTTTAAAAAAGGTGGGGAGGGATTTCGATGAAAAACATATACAAGGTGAGATGTTACTTAATAAAATGGTAGCCACGTCATAAGTTATAAAGTGATTACAAAAATTACTCTTTGTTGACTTAATAAAATGTTAGCCACATCATCAAGTTATAAAGTAATTACAAAAATTACTCTCCAATCCATAATGTTATGGACTCTTTTATGCTGACATGGAGAAAATAAATATCCAAAGTGTGAAGCTCACTTTCTAGTTTTTCAAATCCTGTTTGAAAGTCTAACTCATCAAAAATCTAACATATTTTAAGTTTTTGAAAGGGATGCATTGGAGATGTGCATTTCAAATTAAAGTCTTCTTTTTTGACATCCCCTCTTAATATAATTTGAAAACGTGCTGAGCCTAAATGGTTGTCTCGCACGCTTCGGAAGCTTACTTGGCAACATTACATGCTTCGGCTTTTGGTTCGGATACATTCCCTAAATGTTTAAAATAAAATACTTTATAAATAAAAATTTTCTTTAATCCGATCCCTCCAACTCCCAAATAAATAGGATTCTTATATGCCGTGTAAATCCTCCAATAAAGCTTACTTGACAACATTACATCTAAAAAAAATACCTTTTATTTAGCTTTATATATTATTTTATATGGTGTAAATCAAAATAAAAAATTTAGCTTTATATATTATTTTATTTATATAATTAATGTAAACAATAATTTTTTTTATATAGTTTAAATTAAAAAAATACTATAATTTTACAAAAAATATATAGCCACTTATATATTATATCTTTTCAATCCAGATAAATTATTTAAATTTTTTTAGAATATTTATAAAAAATACATTGAAATAGTGATAGAATATTACATGATCTTTCTAATATAAATAAAATAAATTTTGATGAACACCATGGTAAATAAATTATTTAATTTTTTTTAGAATATCTATACAAATACATTGAAATAGTTATAGAATATCACATGATCTTTCTAATATATTTTAAAGAGTTGAAATAGTTATACAACATGTGTTTTTTCTATTATTTTATGTTTTATTTTTTTCAAACAACCTGTGTAGTACACGAGTGCCATACTAGTTCATATTACATGGATTTACATTTCATTCATCATTTGACATGTGTTCAAACTTAATTAATGCTAAAGTGGAGCATTGGAGATGCTTAGAGGAGAAGTGATTAAAATAACTATTATTGGTTCTGTGCATGCACGGAGACAAATAAAAATTTATATATTATATGTACATGTACAATATTTAAAATTTTAAATTAGATAATTGATGTATTATATTTAAAATTTTTGACTATACACAAATGTACAATATAAATATAAATTATTTAACTTGCATGTGAATCTTTATATTGATGACATAAATTTTAATAGACTATGTAATTTTGTAATTTAGAGGGACCATACGATTAATTAGTTAAAAAAGTATTACCACTATTTTTAGTGTTGTTATAGTAATTACTTATGTAATTTTAAGGAGTTTAATTATAACACTCATATCAATTAACTAATATTAGAGAAAAACAGCTAAATAAGACGAAAAATAATATTTATTATAGAATAAGTATCTTAATAAAAAAATTATAATACAAATTTTTATAATTATGTAACTTTCACATAATATTTAATGTCAATTTATAATTAGCTAGTATTAGTAGTAATTATTACATAATAAATTAGTTTAAATTATTATTATACTTCATTAATATATATTGTAATAGTTCCACATTAATTGAAAAAAAAAAGGCATTGGTGAGCTCTCCTATTTTGGTGGTCCCTGATTGGTCTCAACCGTTTGAGATCATGTGTGGTGCGAGTGATTTTGCTGTTAGAGCAGTGTTGGGCCAACAACGTGATAAACTTTTCAGAGCCATTTATTATGCGAGCAAGACTCTTGATGGCACCCAACAAAATTACACGACCATGGAGAAAGAGATGTTAGCCATAGTCTATGCATTTGACAAGTTCCGGGCCTATTTGATTGGGACCAAGACGATCGTGCATACAGACCATGAGGCAATCAAGTATCTATTTGACAAGAAGGATTCTAAGCCACGCTTGATTTAGTGGATTCTTTTATTGCAAGAATTTGACGTTGATTTTCGAGATCGTCGAGGGTAAGCAAATGTGGTGGCAGACCACTTATCGAGACGTGATTATAAACAGCAAGAGGACGACACTTCGAGAGATATTAAAGAGGAGTTCCCAGACGAGCAGCTCCTAATGACTGAGGCCAAATTTTCTTGGTACGCCGACATCGTCAACTATTTGGTGGTCGGAGTCCTACCTCCAGACTTATCGTTTTATCAGAAGAAGAAATTCCTCCATGATGTGAGGTTCTATATGTGGGATGAGCCTCTTCTCTTCAAGAGGTGTGGTGATATGATCATTCGACGGCGTGTTCCACAACAAGAGTGGAATGGAATTCTTCAGCAGTGTCATTCTTCACCGACAGGTGGGTATTTTGGGTCCGCTCGTACCGCCGCGAAGGTATTACAAAGTGGTTTTTATTGGCCGACCTTGTACAAAGAATTCTATATTTTTGTGAATCAATGTGATCGATGTCAACGGATGGGTAATATTTTGAGGCGGCATGAGATGCCTATGACGAATGTGATCGAGGTCGAGTTATTCGATGTTTAGGGGGTTGACTTCATGGGTCCTTTCCCCTCCTCATGTGGACACCGGTATATTCTCCTTGCCATTGAGTATGTCTCCCGTTGGGAGGCAATCGCACACCAATGATGCCGTTGTTGTTCTTAAGTTTGTCAAGAAGAATACTTTCACTCGGTTTGGAACCCCTAGAGCTTTAATTAACGACGGGAGGTCTCACTTTGTGAATAAGTTGATGGAGAGACTTCTTTCGAAGTACGGCGTCAAGCATAAAGTGGCCTTAGCATATCACCCGCAAGCAAACGGACAAGTGGAGGTAGCGAATCGAGAAATCAAGCACATATTGGAGAAGACGGTTAGCACGAATCGAAAGGATTCACTATGCCAAAAAAGCATTCAGATAACACTTTTGAGATAACGTTTTTTTAAATAAGTGTTATGTAAAAAACAAGTATCCTTTAGATAACACTTAATTTAACAAGCGTCATAAGAGAAGGCAAAACACATAACACTTCTTTTAGATGTGCTATATAAATTTACAATACTTATCCATATTATAACGCTCCTTTTAAAAAGTGTTATATCAGTTAATACACTTGCACAGTGCTTCATAACACTATCGTATCTTTTCCCAAATCCCAATCAACATAATAAAAACAAAATTCCACTTTCTAATAAATATATCAAAAAAAAGAAGCGCGCGAAACATTATGTAAAAACTGATGAACAAAAATTGATTTCTAAGAACCCTACTTTTCGCCGTCTAACAATTCTGGAGAATTCATCTTCAATCGAGTGCAACAAGAAAATTCCTGGAGAATATTAACTTCAATCAAGTAGAAGGAGGACCAAGGGCAACGAGATTAAGGGCCACGAGAACAACAAGTAGAACTGTATCATCATACGGTGGAGGAAGATCAGTCGAAGATTTGCCGCGACATCCTCTCCGTTTTGGAGAAGCATCTAATCCCGTATTCTGGTTCAGGTACTCGAGTTAACCATGTTAGTTATATAGAGAATTGCCCCTATTTAACTGGTACCAAATGTCATTTTTTTCTCTGGTTTCTAAAAAAATTTTGCAATTTTTAGTGGGTTTGCAACTGGAATCCCTACTGATATTGTGGAAAATTGTGTGGATGATTGATAAAAAATTATGTTGTTGATCTCATGGTGTCTGATGGTTCTTGTTTGAGAACTTTCTGAACTCAACTTTTGTTGGATTTTATACGTACGAATCAATCGTACGCGCATCGGAATTTTAAAATTTTCTTACCAATGTTGTGATTATTTTTGTTACGTTTTTTATTGTTATTTTACATTTATTTTCCCTCATTTTTAGGTCTTTTAGAAGGTCTTTCGGTCCATTTAGTTGTTTTTGGTTATTTTTGTTGTTCTAGTGTTTATTGTGTATTTTGTGGTTTTTCGTGTCTTTTCGTGTATTTTTGTGTGTTTTTGTGTTTTTCCGGTTTTTGGTGTAATTTCAGGTATAATAAGTCTGGATTTTCGAGAGTTATCGTTTCCGACGCATTGGTATCGAGCCCCGTGAAGATTTGAGTTACAAGATAAATTGCTCTTTTGAGCATAGCTGGAAAGAAGAGCTCGTTAGTAACGCGTAGGAGAAAACGGAACTAAATTTCGAGTCCGAATGATCCCAAACGAGAAAAAACCGTAAAGCCGCGCAAGCTGTCCAAGCCTCGCGCCGCGGCCACGTTACAGCATAACTTTGGGGCAACTTTTGTAACTAATTATGGCCAGTATATGACATTGAATTGAAGAGGGGTTCGTTAGCTACGCGTAGGAGAAAACGGAACTCAATTCCGAGTCCGGACGAGCCCGTACGAGCCAAAACCGTAAAACCGCGCAAGCTGCCAAGTCTTGTTCAACATGGGCGGCGCCCACTTTTCAAACATGGATGTTGGGCGGATTTTGGAAGATTTTGGGCTGATTTTTGATAGATATGCTAGCCATTAATGCATAATGATCTTAAGATGATTTTGATGTGATTTTGTCCCCTCTTGAACTAGTATAAATACATCATTTGTGAGAGGTCTTAAGGGAGAGTTCGGAAAGGAAGTTTTAGCTTGAGTTCTTAGATACAAATATTAGAATTAGTACAAACACTTTCTAGTGTTCTTGATGTTCTTGTTCTTGTTTTTATTTTCATTTGGTACTTGAAACACTTGTGTGTGTAATTTTATTTTATGTTGTGAGTTAAAATTCGAGTGTTTATCCAGTTAAAATCCGAGTGTTATTCTGTAAATTCCGTTCCGTTAAGACGTTATAAATTTATATTCCGATTATTGTTATTGCAGTCGTAATTATTCTTATTGTTCCTAAAGGAATGATTATGAATATTATTACTACAATAATAATAGTTGTGGATACTTATTAATATATATATATATATATATACATGTTATAAATATTAACTATTATTGCTTAATGTTATTGCTTATTTCTACTGTTGTAATTTTATTGCTTTATTTACTTTACGCACTTTACTCCCTGCCAATTACTTATCGCATATATATATAGATAGAAATATTATTATTATTATTATTAGTATTATTATTACTATTATTACTGTAATTTACTTTCTGCACTTTACTTTCTGCACTTTACTTTCTGCAATGTTATTGCTTATTTCTACTGTTGTAATTTTATTGCTTTATTTACTTTACGCACTTTACTCCCTGCCAATTACTTATCGCATATATATATATATAGAAATATTATTATTATTATTATTAGTATTATTATTACTATTATTACTGTAATTTACTTTCTGCACTTTACTTTCTGCAATTTACTTTCTGTTTATATACTATTATTACTACTACTACTATTATTATTATTATTATTATTACTATTATTATTAATATTATTATTACTATTATTACTACTATTGTAAATTATTTCTGTTATTTACTGTTTTGCTTTTCCAGTTGACTTTCTGTTATTTACTGTTTTGCTTTTCCAGTTGACTTTCTGTTATTTAATGTCTTTCTTCTGTTTCTGTAATGTTATGTAAATTTCTAGTTGTAATCAAGCAAAAATCTGGATTAATTTTCTGCATTATTATATATATAAAAGAAATTGAATTACACATAATATAGTTCGATTTACCAGTCCTTGAGATCGACCTGGGAAACGAGTTTTTAACTCGGTGCTCGGAAAAATATATAACAAAATTTGCTACAATAACCAACAACGAAGATCCGGCTATAGCTATTCGATATGATCCTAGATTGCGTGAATGATACACGAAAACTTACAGTTATTCGTCGTTTGTCCTCGACTATGGTATCCACGCAATCCGGTTTCCCGATGCACGATCTAACGCCAATTAATCTCTTCCGGTGAAGAAGCTAGGAATCCTCGATCCAGAAAGCTAGAGAGTGTTCTGTCTTTTGTTGATCTCTCAATCTCTAAGATGTTTGGGATCTCTCAAAGTCTCCCTTATCGATCCAACGATTAATTATTATGAAGAGATAATGAGATATTTATAATTAGGTCAAAACCTAATTATATGGGTCTTAGGATACCCTACAGCCCAATAAGTAATTAGACCTAAACTAATTAATATTTTAATTAAATATAAATCTAATTTAACTTCATTAAATATTTTCCATCAAATAGAAAATTATCTCATTACTAATTAAGTATAAATCTAATTTAACTTAATTAAATATTTTCTATCAAATAGAAATAATCTCATTACTCATAAATGAATATTCCAATCTAATTGAATATTTAACACTCTCGATTCACTCTTAGTCGGAAAACTGATTGAATATTGTGTGACCCTATAGGCCTTCATATATTGACATAAATCTAATTTATGATCCTTACGAAACTCCTGAACTGCGTCGAAGGACGAACTCAAAATATGAAGTATGTTTACATGGACAAGCAAACAAACCTTTGGTGTAGAATTCAATAGTGATAGGGTCCCTTCATTCACGAACCACTCGATTAAGCTTAGGACTTGAATGTGTGCCTATCCAAACAGCTTAATCATTTTATCTCATCTCACTAGTTGATTTTAAATAATTATATTTGAACTTCGTTTCAAATATAATCACGTACATTGGCTAATGACTTTATCAACCCAGTATAGAGAAAACGAGTGTTCTCTCGAAACTATGTTCGAGGAATGAATCCTATCTTGGCTCAACTACCAATTCCATGTATATCGTGACCAACCCAACACAAGCCCGTATCTACCCATAAGGGCGTAAGCTTTGGACTAAGTCTAAGTAAATCACTCTATACATGAATTGAGTATTGACCTCAAGTCAAAGGACTATTTGTAACGCCCCAAATCAGTAATAAGAATAAGAACGGTTTCACTGCTCGACTATAAGTGAAATCTGTAATTTTTCAGAAATTCCGAGTTATATTATTTATGCTAAATGCTCAATTAATTCCTAGTATGATAGATTATTCTTTGGAATTTTCTATGTTAAGTATAAGTCAAGATCAATCCATTAACTTGGGTTGATAAGTTATAGTTAATCGACTCGAGAAATTATCGGCTTCGAACCCTAGTTTGGTTTCGATTATTTTTCAAGTTAATTCTCGAGCCTAGCCAAGTCTTGATATTTTGTACTTAGAATAGTTTTCTAAGTCTTGGAATACCAAGAAGTAAGCCTTAGACAATTTATAATCGAGCCTTAGAACATGCCGAGTCCTAATAGCATAATACTTAGAATTTTCTAAGTATTATGAAGTTTAAGTTCAAGTCATAGACCTCGTTCGGAAAATCGAGAAGTTAACCGAGCCACTCGAGCCGCGACCCCGTCCAAGGCCCCAGGTCGAGGTCCGAGACCAAGCCTAAGTCTTAACCAACACTTGGTATATTTTTCTAAGTCATAGGGACTCAAGAAAAGCCTAAAAAAATCGGTTCGAGTGTCATTCACGCGCCGAGTCCATGGTCCCCGCGCAGCAGGCCCTGCCCACGCGCCCAACAGGCCAGTCCTGCAGGCCCAACAGCCCAGCGCCCAGCAGCGACAGTCCAGCTTCCAAGGCCCAAAACTCCATTTTTCGGCCCACTTTCCTCATGACCCATTTCATGCGAGTAATCAGGACTTAATGAGGGACTAATGGAGCTTAAGTTGCCCTAACAAAAGTTTAAGAAAAGACAATTAGCATGGGGATTATTTTAATGCTAGTGCATTAGGGAATATGAATAGTTTATTGTACTTGTACAGTCCTTGTCCCCCACCCCCGACCAGACCTGCTTTTCCTCAGTAAAATACTCCTCAAATACCACCAAATGCTCTCCAAAAACCGTGCTAAAAGATGCCCCAAGACCACCCTATTTCCCATGCACAAGGAAGTTATGCAAAGTCATGAATTGTGTCCCCTTTGACCAACCTAGCTAACTCCGCCCCCCTAGCCCATTTAAGACCTTATTCCTCAGCCTTTTGGAGCTCTTGGTCAGTTAGAAACTCGCATACATTG
Source organism: Striga asiatica (assembly GCA_008636005.1). Lineage (NCBI taxonomy): Eukaryota > Viridiplantae > Streptophyta > Magnoliopsida > Lamiales > Orobanchaceae > Striga > Striga asiatica. The sequence goes on along the minus strand of BKCP01006793.1, from coordinate 9,779 downwards.
AGAGGAGAAGAGGGAAAACCGAGACTAAGGCACCAAGCCTACGCGCGCACCACCAACTCGGGAAGAGCACCACCGCACTTCAGCCATCTCCAAGCATATTCTCTCGTGGCTTATCACTATCCAAGTGTTCCTTGGATTTTTATAAGTCATTTGAGTCAATAAAGCTCGGCCAAATCCCACTCCAAGTCCACCCTAAGTCCCAAAGCTGCGCCTAGCCCACCTTTGGCCCTAGCAAGCCATTTTCGATTTTTGAGCAAGGTTAGCTCGACCTAACTTTTAACCACAACCTATTTATGTTAATTGAGAAATTTTAATGCATAAATATGAAGACATGCATTTGAGAAAATGCAAGTTCCGAATTTTAAGATTAAATGGCCTTAAAAAATAAATTTTAGTAGCAAGCATGTTAAAGTCTAGATTGTTAGTTAAATCACCCTTAAATATCATACCATTGATAGTGTAAAAGTTTGAATGTAAATGGAGTTCATTACCTTGGTCAAATCATTCACGAAAATATGCTATTTTGGCCACCCGAGGCCCATCCTCATGCATGCATCATATGACCTAAGTGTTAGCCATTATAGTCATCATTTGTGAGGTATAACATTCAGCCCTGAGTAGATTTTCATGTTGAGAAAGTTGGTTCAGAGGTTAAGTGCTCGTGCGTGCCATATAAGCCCTAACGAGTAGCATGCATGTGGACCCAGGGACCACTAGTGTTTCATGGCATTTTTGTGCCTATTTTATCATGCTAAGTTCATATGTCATGCATGTCATCGGAGAAAGTCGCCGGAGGTCCGGCAAGGGCCGGCCTTGGTCACTGGCCGCGCACACAGTGCGACAGTACCAGGCCCCGAGCCAGTCCGTGCCGCGCCAGCATGCGCAAGGTACCCGCAGCACCAGTGCCCGCGATAGCGCGCCAGCAGCGTGATGTGGATGTGGGGTTTGACCCCCAAAGATGAGAAGGGCCGAAGGCCGATGCTATCCAAGAAGGCCGAGCAAAGGGCCGAAACAAGGCTTGCATGGCCTAGGAGACGTGCACGAGCTCGTATACGAGGGTGCCGACGTGCGCCATGGCGTAGGAGGTCGACAATAGCATGGCCGAATACGAGAAGGTCAAAGGCACAGCGGATCAACGTGCAAGTGGGTCCAACACGAGCATCGCACTATGGGTCGAGCACATGCAAGGTGCGAGATGCGAGATACAAGGATACGCGTGGAAGCTCGGAAAGACTCGTGGGTCAAGGGATAACGCGCGACCAAGCGTGCACAGGAGTATGCGGGTTGGA